>RJWH01003687.1:0-138642 GCA_004363575.1 Solenodon paradoxus
GGGGAGTTACTGAGTTGATCTCAGAGACCTTCAACTATAGTTAAAGATCCAGGCCTATTGGAATGCTCAGAAAGGGCTCACTGAGTGACTTGACCATGATGCTGTTTTGTATTTCGGTTAAAGGAGGCAAAAAAGAGAAAGGAAATCAACTTTGTTTCAGGTTTCTTCTCAAGTATTTTTTCATTCATTTTTATGTCAAGAAAATGGAAAGTATTTTTATCCCGTTTTCAACACATGATAAAACTGAGAATCAGAGAGGCTAAATAACTAGCCAAAAAATCAACAGTTTATAAATAGATAAACTCTAGAATCAAAAAGTGCAATCTGTTCCAAAGGTCATGCTTTCTTCCCTACCATATTACATCTCTGGGACAGCGATTGCTATGCATTATGGTCTCAGTCCCCCTTTACTTTCTTAAGAATTATTGAGGATCCCCCAAAAGTTTCTATTTATATGGATGACATACATCAATATTTGCCATATTATAAATTAAAATCATGTTTTAATAAGTCCATTATCTATTATCATAAATATTTATATAAAAAGTGACTAACAAAAAATATCAAAAGAAGAATTACATTAGTCATTCTTACAAGACTTTTAAATATCTGGCTTAAAGGAAGGCAGCTGGGTTTTCCTCTCTGCCTCTTCATTTATTGTTATAATGTTGTTTAGGTTGAAATACAACAAAAAATCCAGCCTCACAGATATGTGTGTGAAAAGGGAGATGTATTTAAAGAGCTTTCTCTGAATATTTTGGGTATTTTTTTGAAGAATACTGCAAAATGGAATCTGAAACCATGCCAGTGAAGAGTCCATGCTCTGTTACATTAAAATCTCCTCAGAAGGACTTTTAAAATTCATTTTAAAAGTCTCCTTGGAAGGTGAATGAATCTTGTGCCCATGCATGATCTGCAATATGCTGGTCACTTGAAAATTTTGATTTAGTGCCTTACATCTATGGCGGCATTCCTAAGAGTAGCTCATTTTATGACCCATTCCTAAAAGTCACAATTAAAATATTACTTCTGATCTCTTTAGGGAAGTTAAGAATTTAGATGTTAAGCTCAAGGAGGCAGATACAAGTTTTCGAAAATACAATTTTTCATTGGAAAGGTCAAAATTTATCACTAGCAACAAACACTGGCAGTTTTCCTTCAAGTTATAGGCTCACTTTTTTTTTTTCCTTAAGAAGAAGAAAAAGCATTTTTATTTATTTTTATTTATTTGTTCATCATGGTTATTTCTCCTGGCCTGGGATGCAAACCTGTGTTCCTGGGATGTATGTGGACTGCACTGGCCAGAGGTGGTGAACCCCACCATTACCTCACCAGGATGCACCTAGACTTTTTTTCTCTAGGGAAAGGTACAGGCAGGAATGAAGTGAACAGGCACAGGCAGGAAGAGAAAGGAGGAAGAAGCATTTTGTCCTGTGTCCTTCAGAGGCAAATGACCTAACTGCTGCTCCACCAGGGTGTGCCCAGAATATGTTTTTATCATAAAACTGAACTGGATAAGAAATGGCAGAACTTATGGAAAACTGAATTCATAAAGTTACTGCTCGAGATCGAGATTAAAATGGATTGCATGGGACTGAAAGAAATATGAAAGTGAATTCAATTTTTTGACATTTAACTAGAAACTACTGCTTCTTTTGTTTTACTTCTTCAAAACTGCTTTATTTTTGAGATCATATCTGCCAGATACCCAAGTCTGAAAACCGTAGTTTGCTCATCAATCATTTTTTTCAGGTGAAAAATGGTGCTTTAGGAACAGTCAATTCAGTTCACAATTCAATCATACAAGACAACCATCACCCTTAGATGTGCAGATGTGCTTTGAGTCTGTATCCTATTGTGAATATTCAAAATACATATCAGACTGCTGTGAGAACCTTTAAAATGAACAATTTTTATGAATTTAATCAAGGATATTCTTCAATGAAAATGGGATTTAATTTTCATTTCATTCCATTTTTACTGTAAATAGATGGTTGTTAAGCAAATAATTCCTAGAACAATTCACTGGACTGTTTTGAGGCATATTCAGGTTCCAGAACTCCTACGCATCACTGCTTTTTTCCCTATCACTTCAAATTTTGATGCAGCAAAAAAGGCAAATAAGATGTTAGGATTATTATTTAAGAGTTTGACTTCCTGAACCCACTGAAATGGACTTAGGGACTCTTATGGCATCTTCACGTTGTATTTTGAGAACTGCAGTTTCTAGAAGACCTGGATAAGCTCTTGAGTGTGTCAAAGCTAATTTCACCCCCAACCTCCACCCAGTACCTACAATCCACTGTGACTCAGTCTTCCCAGTGCAAAGTGAAAGCAGGGGACTCATGTCAAATGGAATTCCCATCAGACTTGGTCCCCAGATACTTCCTCTTCTCTAAGCACATATCTTTCAGTCCCCATGAAATTTACATCTTAGTCGGGAGAGGGAAAATGAATGAGTAGATAATGCAGTATACAAGAAAGTGATAAGTTCAGTGGAGAAAAATTTAAAACCAGTGAAGAGAACTGGCGTAGGGAAGAGTTTTCACATATTAAATGGTGTGATCATTGAAACCCACCTCGATCTCAGCTGAACCAGTTGATGAGGCAAATATTATTCCCAGTTCTATGGACACTGAGGTGCTGCTGGATGGAGTGATTTATTCACTGTCCCAAAGCTAATAAATGGCAGGTCCAGGAGTCAAACTCTAAAGTCTGCCTTACTGTGCTGGTGCATTATTTTTATAGGTCTGTGATGGCCTTAGACATTACAGCAATGTTTCTCAGTTCACCTCTCAGCTTTAGAGTTCTCGGTCTAGTTAGGGGAAGGAGATGGCAATTTTCCACATGTATAAAGAAAAGGAAGGAAACAGGTACAATGACCCCAGAAGGCAACAAAATGTGTGCTTCAAGGAATATCCTAACTTTGTATTGTTAGGCATTTGAATGGGTTTCTTTCTAGACACTGGATTCCTTCCCTTCATTTAGACTGTAAATGTTTACTAAGCATTTTCTTTGTGTCATGCACTATGGCAGATGCTGGCAGAGCTGACAGTTCCTGAAGCAGATCAGAGTTTCAGCCGGGAGGGAGAAAAGGAAGATCATTCCAAAGGGAGATAGAAATTCTCAAACCTTAAACAGCAGCACCAGTAGGTGAGCTTAATTTGACACAAATTCATGTGTGTGCATGTGTGCTAACACGCATGCACACACATACACACTGCTCATTCCTAAGTCTGAGACGAGGGCATCCTATATCCGTATCGGACGAAAACTTCAAAAGGAAAGAAATGTTCTCACCCCTGCCTGACCCACATTCTCCCTCCGTGGGAGGGACAGTAGGAACCTTGCAAAATGAGGAGCTGGGAGCAATAATGCTTTGAATTCCAGCAGTCCTGTAAGGAGACATCATTTGTATTTTACGGATGAGGGAATTAAGACTCATAGTCCACTTGCTCTTGTTTAGAGTTCCTGCAGCTCAGCTGCAATGTGAGAAGGAGGCTTCCCCACACCAAGAGGCAATTCTCAGACACCACTCTCACGTCTGAGAATTCAACTCAATTCTGACACTGTCCCTGGAGGCAGTTTAGATCGCACAGTGAAGGACCCAGTCCTAGGACTCCCTCTACTTCAGGGGCCAACCACAAACCCAAGCAGTGACTGTACTTCTGACCAACAGGCAAGAAACATCATTGGTTCCCAGGACCCTTCCTCAAGTTTGATTAATTTTCTCACAGAACTCAGGAAACTCATTTACTTAACAGAGCACCAAATTATGACAAATTATTATTCAGGAACAGCAAGACAGAAGAGATGACAGGACAAGGTGTGCGGAGAAGAGCTTCCGTGCCCTCTCCAGGGCGCCTTTCTTCCCAAATCACATATTCACAAACCCGGATGCTTTCAGAACCCCCTTCTCCCAGGTTCCATGGAGGCTTCATCACTTAGGTGTGATTGCTTAAATCGTTGGCAGTTGAACTCAATCTCCAGCCCTTCTCTCCTTCCTCAGAGGTCTGAGAGTGGGAATGGACATCCTAACCCTTAGTCGCCTGGTTCTCCTGACCAACAGCCCCCTTCCTAAGGTGCTCCCCAAAGTCACCTTGTTTACATAACAAGAAAATCTTTATCACTCTCAGCACATAGGAAATGTCAAGGATTTTGTAAACCGTGAGCAAGGAATTGTGGATAAAGTCCAAAGAGGTATGAGAAACAACAGAATGATCAAAATACAAATACTTTTTATAAATCACAATATTGCAGCTCTATTCTGGTTCCATTGCTCAGTCCTCAGAAACCACATAAATGTCACCAACTCCCATACAGACACATTCCTGGTGTCTCACTTGTGCTCACAGGTTGTCCGTGGGCCTTGCATCTCACGCTCTCTCTGCTCTTCATTTCCTGCTTTCCTTCTGCTTCATCAAGGCTCCTACTCTTTCTGGCTATGTGTGACATTCCCCGAGCACTTGCTCGTATCTTACCAGTAACAACAGACGTGGTTCTTCTGGCTGAACCTTCTGCCTTGACCTTCAACTTTTGTGGATCTTACAGTTTCTTTTCAACCTTCAGTTTTTAAAGTCTCTATTTCTTCCAGTGACAAGGGGTAAACCTCTCTTCATCCACTCATCACCTCTGAGCTCCCCAACGAGGTCTTCGTGGGCTCCGATCTCTGTCACTCTCAGGCTTGTGCAAGAGCAGGTGGCTCTGAGAGGGAGGCCCCTTCAGTCTTACACCCTGTCCCTCTGTCTTTCATCATTCTGGTCCTAGTCTTGTTAAAACACATGCTTAACCACATGAATTTGTAGAACTTTTATTTTTTCCCTTCAAGAACTATATCCCTCTGCCCAAGAGCATACAATGGAGGAACGCATGTCTATTCAACAAATGGTGCTGGGAGAACTAAACAGACATTGGCAAAAAAAAAAAAAAAGAATGAAGCTACATTACTTATTAGCACCATGCACAAAAGTTAACCCAAAAAGGGTCAAAGCGCTGGACATAGACCTGAAACCATATAATACTTTGAAGAAAATATGGAAAAAAACATTCCATGACCTCTATCTCAACGAGGTCTTTGGCAAAGAAACAGCTATGGCAAAAGAAATCAAAGTAAAACTAGATAACTGAGACTATATCAAAGTGAAAGGCTTATGCACAGCAAAAGAAACCATCACTAATACATTAAAGGCAAGCCACTGAATTGGAGAAGGTATTCACACAACATGTATCACGTAAGAGTTTACTCTCCAACATATATAAAGAACTCATCCACCTCAACAACAATAAAGTTAATGACCCACCCCCAAAATGGGCAGAACTCAACATACACTGAACATATTAAAGAAGGCACACGAATGGCCTACATGAAAAAATGCTCTACATCACTCAGCAGCCGAGAAATGCAAATAAAAGCCCACAATGATATACCACCTCAAACCAATGAGAATAGCCTCTATCAAAAAAACTAGAAAACAAGTGTTGGAGGGGGTTCTGGAGAGAAGGAACCAGGAACCTTCGTACACTGTTGGTAGGAATGTAAATCACTGCAACCTCTCTGGAAACCGTATGGAGACTCCTCAAAAAAATAAAAATGGACCTCCATTTGAGCCAACAATCCTACTCTGAGGCATATACCTAGAGGATACAACGTTAGAAAACAATACCTATACTCCTATGTTCCAAGCAGCACAGTTCACAATCGCCAGGATCTGGAAACAACCTAAATGCCCATCAAGAGATGACTGGATAAAGAAGATGTGGTATAATTAATGGAATTCTATGAGGCTACTTAATAAAAAAAAAAAAAATTATGCACTTTCCAACAATCTGTATGCAATTGGAGGGGATCCTGTTAAGTGAAATAAGTCAGAAAGAAAAAGAGAAATATAGGAGACTTTGACTCGCAGGTAGAATATAATGAAATGAAAGCAGCATATAAACACCAGCAAAGTTCACAGGACACAGGATGACGGCTGCCAGGGCTGGGCGTGGTGGGAGAGGGAGCACATGGTGGTGCAGGACTGTGGGACACTGGGACTCTGGTGGTGGGTGTGGTGTGTGATACCCATAGATAGAGAAGCAAGTGCAATATCTTAAAAGAAGTATGGCTTTGTAAACAAAATACAAAATGATAAAATTATTATTTAAAAAACTATATTTATCTACAATTACTCACAGAGTAGGACTGTCAGGTCTACATTACCAGAAAAAGCTTAAAATCAACACAAATTTTTCTGAATCATCAACAAGTTTTCTCATGCTTCCATATCTCATTCTTGGATGATTTTTCTTCTGTCTAAGGAAGTCTATTATTCTTTCCCAGTAACCAACTTTTCAATGAGTTTCAATGAGTCAAGAAGCATAAATCATTGATTCATTAAGTTATTCAAACATGCCTTACCTCTTGCTGTGTGTCAGGGCTGTTGACTGCTTCTGATGGTCAATCAATTGAACAGCAAGTACCTATGAACTGTGATTACAAAAACAACACTAGTGTATTTTTCCTCACTTCTTAACATGAATTCTATTTATTGTTGGGTCCCCTTCCTGATCCTGGATACATTCTTGGGGATAGTTCCATGACTTCTGTTTTCTGATCATTCCTAAATTTGAGTTTAAAAATATATCTGTATCTACATTCTACAATCAATTTAAATAGAATTCAGAGATTAGCTAGGGAACATTAGGACTCCTTTGGGATTAGAACAAAAGGAGAGAGGTAACTAGAGGGAGAGAACTTCCAGTTAACTGTCTTAAACGTGAGGCTTCTCATTCACTGGCCTGAAAGCTCTAAAAGGTATATGCACTTTTGCTGACAAGCCAGGTCAGAACTCACTGGATCTGAGCAGGGTATCCTCCTGGATGGGGCTTGCCCTCCACAACCCCAACCCCCAGGGCTCCTGCCCCAGGGTAGCTTGCTCAATGGTTTCTTTCTCTTCAATCTCTACCTTTGGGGAGGGAGCAGACTGACCTCATAAATATTGTCCTTTTGACAACAGGAGGGTAGTTGTTTTCAAAGTTCTGACATTCTAAAATATGGTATAGTACACTGTCTATAAGAAAACATACTGTTATATTGTAAAAGCAATTCTTCAGACCTCAAGTCCAGGATTCATTTCTATACCATGACATGGGTTCTATTTAATAGTGAATTTTTCTGTATGAATTTGTTTTTCCAACTGATAGTTGCATTTTAATTATATTTAACTTTGGTTATGTTAAAGATATTTCAGGTCTTAGACAGGAAGGTGGGATTTTTCTTCCTGGGGCCCTTAAGGTCATTTAGAAAGACCTGTTTCATAAATTATAATTTAGAGGTTATACCTGTTTACAAGTATGCTGCATCTGGCACCCTCCTGTTAGAATTAGACTTGGCTCAACTATTCTGTTATACAACAGAGAAAACAATGTTTAAATGTGTTAAACTTCTGCTCTAAGAAAAAAAGTCACTACACTGAGAAAAACAAAATACTGGAGCAAACATCCGCAAGCCTTAGAAAAGACTAAGACAGAGAAAGATTGTGGCAGGAATGCTGCATCATAGTAATGTGGAGGATTAAGGTGTTTGTAATACACTGTGGTCACCACCAACAGTCCTTTACCAATTTGCACTTTTTAAATGTGTCTACTAAAAATGGAATATTATCTATGTAGTTTACATAGTTCAATCACATAGTACTGGTCTAGAAATTAGAACACCATGAATTTTAAAAGGAGTTTGAACAACTCTCTGTAGGCAATAGAAACCAATTGAGAATTTTGAACAGATAACATGCACTATTTCTCTAAATCAACGAGATACGTTTTTCATATCTTGCATACTTCAATCATCTGTAGACATTTAATGCTTGTTTTAACAAATGTCTTCATTAAATAAACAGTAGTCCCCCCTTATGCAAAGTTTCACTTTCAATGGTTTCAGTTAACTGAGTCAGAAAATACTATGTAATGAGATCGTTTGAGAGAGGAAGAAAGAGATAACATTCACATAACATTTAATACAGTAAAGTTAGAACTATTCAATATTATTAGTTGGTGTTAATATCTTATTATTACAAATTAAATATTATCACAGGTGTGCAATAGAGAAAAACACATATATATGTAAGAATCAGTATTATCTGCAGTTTCAGGCATCCACCGGGGAACTTGGAAGGTATCCCTCGCAGACAAAGGGGGTCTACTGTACACACTTTATTCAAATGATGATTGATGAAAATTACCCTGAAAAAAATGCCTTGCAAGTTTTACTTTAATGCATGATCCTTTTAGAAAACTTAGATAAGCAAAAAGAAGGAACAAAACTTTGTCCAGAATCCATCAACCTACATATCTACTATAAATATTTCATATTTCAGGTATAGTATGAGGCAGGGACGCTGCTCTTAAAACAGCTGCATTGAACTTACGTACTGTTATGGTGTACAGTTTCCCACGGAAATACTTTTTGTTGTACATGTGATTTTTAATGGTTGCATAGTATTCACTTAAGTAAACACTTACTGGTAGATTTCTTACATTTGTTGCTAATTTTCACTATATAAAATGTTCCCAGTTCTTTATTTCAGTTACTTACAAATCAAAGAGAAAGGTAACAAAATTAAAGATGTTAACATAGACTTTCATTTCTTTAAAGACAGCTAAAAAAGAAGGTGCTTGGAAATCATCAGCTCTTTTAATATCTAAGGGTAAATTTGACAAGTAAGCAGTATTTAAGCGCTTGTAGTAGGCACAGTAATTAGTGATTACAGTTAATGCGCCCCCCGCCTCTCTTCAGAGAAGCATAAGACAGCTTCTCAAACTAAGTTAATCCTCTACTTTCTCTTTGTGCTTGCTATTTGAAAAACTCATTTATATGAAAGTTAGAAACATAGGAGAAAGAATTTTTTTTTTCCTGAAGCATTTGAGAGAAAATTGCTGACTTAGTGCTAAATCATCACATCATAGTCTCTTTCTGCAGACAAAGACATTCTCCTATGTAACAAAAATACATCAAATTCAGGGTATTAACCTTGATACATAACTATCATCTAATCTTCTACCCACATTTTTCCAACTGTCTCAATAATGCCCTTTAATAGTAAAAAGGGGTCTCAGGTCAGAATCAACCTTGTGTATTTAATTGTCATGTTTCTTGAGTTTCCTTCAGTCTTGTCTTGATTTTCATGACCTTGATTCTTTTATTACCCCGCAGCTATTTTGCAGAATATCCCTCAATTTGGGTTTGTCTGCTATTTCCTCATGATGAGATTGCAGTTATGCATTTTTGGCAGGTATATTACAGAAGTGATAGTGTCGCTCATTTCATCCTATCAGGTGACACATGATTTATTTCAATTTGTCCCACTTCTGATGACATTCACTCTGAAAGGAACTGTCTGCCAGGCTGTCTTCCCCTTTGTGATTAGTACTTGGAGGAAAGTAGTTTAAAACTATGTAAATGTTCTGTTCTTCCTCAAACTCTCCATATATGCATTTGGCTATTTATATCAGTATGAACTCATTGTTTTCTTCTTTATTCCATTTGTGATAACCTGTTATTTATAGTCATGCTCAAATTATCTTGATGTAGCCAATGGACATCTAGTCAACAAGCTTCTATGTCCTTTAATGCTGTCTTTTTGAGAATTGCCTTAATTTCCGGCACAAGATATTTCAGATTCATTTAGTACTTGTGCTGCCTTAGCTCTGGAATCCATCCTTGCTTGTTTCAAAATGGCATCTAGCACCAAGATCTGGGCTCTAGAGTACTCATTGCTATGGTGGTGTCATGTCCCCACGTCCTCCCAGTGGACAGAGCTAGGGAACATTCATACACATACCTCTTTGACAGTGAAAAAAATGGGCTCCCATTATATTATATATATATATACTACATATATTATATATACACACACACAGAGACAGAGACAGAGAGATACAGACAGAGATCCCCCTATATGTACATAGTTTTGATCACTGCTGCCAAATCCTCCCCCTTCACTATGGACTTCCTCTCTCTGGGCTCTGACACCCTACACCAGGTACCTCTTACCCTGGGGACCCCTTCTCACGCCATTTATGTTCTTACTCCTAATGTCGGGTCACCATCTCCCCACCTGATTGGTCTCCATCACTATACCCGGTTGGCCCTCTCCATTGACACTTCATTCTGGGATACGGTGACCCCTCCTCCTCCTCTGCATGCAGACACCTACCTAATGGCTGTAGGACTGAACTGTTCAAGAGCATAAGGACTAGGAAGGGGAAAAGAAAGATTGTTGATGCATTTCATACTTTAAGAAAAATCCCTGTTGCTTCAGACCACAATGGAAGGGTACTACCCAAGTGAAGGGATACCCAAATGATACGATCAGAGCCTTAAAGCTATTTTTTGACACCATGTACTTATTTATCCCTTTACTCCTGATATACGATATAATTTGTTAAATGAGGAGCGGGGAGAAAGTTTAAAATCCCATGTGCCAATAACAGCAAAGGAGAGGACATGCTCAGGAGAAATGTTCTTAAATAAAAAATGATAAGGCAAGTACACCCCAGCTTTGAGGACAGTCGTTCTATTCATTACATCACTGACAAGGCACAAAAGACGACTCATTTCTTGGAATCCTTGCAATTTGACTAAATTAAAGAGAGAGAGGAAAGAGAGATGCCTCTTTGCAGAATTTCAAGAGTTCCCAGAGTTATTTTAACAGATCTTTTCCCCTCAGAGTCTGCAGGTCACAGATGTCTGGCAGCGCCTTCTTTGCAGACTGTGCTTGCAGAGTGCCCCTGACCTCAGTGGCTAGCTGCTCTCTCACAGGCAGTCTGCTCAGGGGAGACAGGATGCACTGCCAGCACTGTCAGGGCAGTCAGAAGGGCTCTCCAAGGGCTTCAAACACAGGTGTGTCATCCCCACCAGGGCCACAGCTGCCACCCCTGTGCCTCTGCCCCTTTCCCCGGGCACTCCTTCTCAATGCCGAATGTTGCCAGCCGCAGAGCGAGCGCCGCTCTATGATCAGGTCAATGTCCACAATGCAGGGCCTTTTCAAATTGAATTGGGTCACTTCCAGGCATTAATGGATACCAGGATAGGACCCTAAAAATAAACCAAGCAGAGGAAGCTTCAAAGACTTCCTGGAAGACGGAAGGGACTTGAGGTCAAGAGGGCAGTGGGATGACTTCTAATGGCCCCATGGAAGTCATCAGGAATTTTCAAATTGCCAGGAATGTCATGTTGTCTTGAAGGAGGACAGAGCAGAGCACAGAGCATATGAAAGTTCTTTAGTGTCCAGAACAGAAGTGTGTGGGGAAGGGAGTGCAGGTGCCCTTGTGGCATCGACTTGGTACTGAGCGTTTCACACAGGCACAGTCCAGCCCCTGATGTTCCAGGCCAGTTCTACTGAGAGTTGACTTAGACATCAAATCTACAGAATCTCTGATCCAGATCCTTATTAGGTTTTCCTTTCATCCCATTCTGTCAAACAACATGTCTAAGCCACACTTGTAGATTTTCCTCACAAAAAATGCATGAGCTATGGGCTTTTCTTTTAGTAATGACAGTCATGCAGAGTTAAAAACTCTGGACTCACATTATATTCTTACTTCTCCCTTCACTCTCTTCAGTGCCAGGATTTTCAGTTGCCAAGTCCAGGAGAGTCTTTTACAACATCTCTATCATTCATCTCTTAATTGTCTGCTTGGTTCTTAGTTCAGACACTAATGGTCTCACAGTCAGTGCTGTAAATTTAGCTTTAATTTTTAGTAAAAAAAAAAAACACACAGGCCTATTTATTAGAAAAAGTCTATAATTGGTAATATAAGCAATGGGTCACTAGAGTTCAGTCTTTAAAAATTGGGGCCAATTATTATCATAAAATTTTTCTCACTGTTATGTTGTAAAGTGTCATGTACAATCATTCTACTGTCGGAATGATAATTCAGACACATTTTTAAGAAAATGACCAGACACATGAATGCCACATTTTCCTGCTCAATAGTTCTCTTCATCATCTCAGCCATTCTGCATGGGTGAACTGAGCTATAGAAGAGGAAGTGGGAGGTAAGAGAAGTGGTCACTGTTTTTCACATGATCTTGACTCATATAAAGACATGTGCTCACATTAAAGACTGCTGTTGTCCATCATAACCAAATGGTCATGGTCTTCTTGATTTAGGTATTCTATCACACGTACTATAAAGATTTTCAGTTCTGGTTATAAAAGGTCATCTTTCTTTATAAAACCTGCTTTAGCTTTATGAGCTAAGTAGCAGATTTTGAAGAATGTAGAGAAAATGGATTGTTGGAGGCAAATGAGCTTGCCCTAAATACATGAAGGAGAAAGAAGTGGCTTCTTCCGCTACATAATGCAGCATATTTATATTGTGAAGAAGTTTTCAGGAGGCAGAATTCAGCTTGGTGGTGGAATTGATTGGATAACACAAAATAGAAAATGCATTTAAAATATTTCATTGAAAGTGATTTAATTAAGAAAAATAATACTGACTCATCATAACATTACAACCAAATTTGTATAAAAATCAATCAACCCAACCAGGTGCTTAAACTGTGTAATGAAAAATCTTACTCCTAGTTCTGCCACCCCAAGAATCTGTGGAAAATTAATTCATCCTCTCATTTGAAGATTAGACGGGATAGTAGCTGCCATCAGATTATAAAATTCTTTGTGAGCCCCTGTGAAAAGTCCTATTAACAGCAAAGAAATGAAGTATCTTTGAGTACATAAATAGAATGTTTAAACTTTGAAAAAGGACTCATTTGATACATTTTAAAAGTAGTTATCAATGTATTTATAAAATATAATAAACATTTTTATAAATCACAATGGTACTTTGTTAATAGATATAATACTAATAATAGTAATAATAAACTAATAAAAGGTACCCTTCTAGTTTTATTTCATGAAGTATGTAACATATAATGGAAATTTTAAATAAATTCTGCTTTTTTAAAGCTATCCTTATATGTTAGGTAAATGTTTTTGAAGCTCAATTGGCTGTTATTTTAAGTCTCTAAAATAAAAATTACTTCGACCTTTTGCTATATTGTTTTGAATTTAGTTATCACAGGGAACTTTCAGGGTATGATTTTATTTTCTATTAATAAACACCTCCTTCTTCCAGCCTCATAATAAAAGTCACAGTCCTTAGCTCCAATACCATGTAGAATAAAAATGACTATAATTTCACACCCAGAGTGAACAGCAAGGTCAGATTTTAAAAGCTACATGGAGATTAGATTGACATAAATGAATGTATGCATATATTATATTCAACTGAATAAAGCTGAATTATGTAGCTAGTGTGTGCATATCAATGGGTACTTTAGGGAAGTTTAACTAGAAATTAGCTATGGTTGACTGAGTTTGCAAGTACAACAGGTTATTAAATAAACAATCTAGTAAGACGTTTCACTTAACCCAGATCATAAATGAAATCAGTTGCAGGCTGTTCATGTGATGTGGAAGGCACATATTTTTTTTCTTTTTACAGATGCTGATAAGAGAAAAGATTTCTAACGGTTACTGCTAAGACTGCACTTTATGGGGGATGGGGGCAAGCGCACACAGAGACAGAGTCAGAAACTGTCTAACGATGTGATATTCACATCTCAAGGCACCCAAATCACAAGTTCTGCTGCAGAGATTCCTCACCGGTTGTAGTTATGAGAGAGACAGGTTGCCTTCTTGGGTTTCACTTGGGCAGGTAGCAGGGTCCATGCAGAGAGAGAATCACCACCCTCATGGAACAGACCACAGTACTCTCCATTCATTCAGTTCAGGACCATGAACTTGTTTTGACAGACTACTGCTATACTGTACACAGGTGATTCACAAGACTTACAATGCAATGAGAGTTAAATGTGATGGGACCCTCTTTGCAAGGCGGGTGGCGGGGATCTGAATAGACCAATGGACAAAATGTCCTAGAGTTGTTAGGGTATATGCTTTGGAGGGAAGGAGTTTGATGAGATGGGCTTTGATTAAGCTGGCTTCTTTTTGTTTGTGGACAATCAAATGGAAGGTCTTGCTAAAGAGACCCCTAGGTCCACTTTCGTGAAGCCTGGAAGAGGGCAGTGATAGGGGAGGCTGGAGTGAGGACACTGGGATAAAGTGTCTGATTTGTGTGTATCTCTCCTTAGTGAGGGAGTAAGTCAACCTTCTGTTAAAAAATAAATGCACACAGACCTAGATGTTAGAGAAAGGCAGGACCTGCCAAGTTCTAGTCATGGAGATATTTAAATCAGAAGCCTAGGAGCAGAAGGTGGTTTATTCACAGCCAAGCTTGCTCATGACTGCTTTCATTCTTATTGGACAATATTCTGGAAAAGTCTGTCTGATTGGTTGAGACTCTTGTATCTACCGTAACTATTTGAACAGTCACAGTCCCTGGAATTCTTCTCAATCTATGGTCCTTAAAGAACCCTGGGACCATCCTTTTTTTTATATATAAAGACGTAAAAAAATTAGGCATTTTTTTTCTGCATAGAAAAATGAGTATTTTCCTCCAGCCAGAGACAAAAGCAAGATGGATACGATGCAGGAGAATATACCGTCTGTGGTATGGTAGTCTTGAAACATGCCCTAAAGAGGGGTGTTTCTTAGGGTTTACGCTTTCCTCCCACCAGTTACCAGAAAGCACTTTCCTTCGGTTTGGTTATTATAATTTGTTCTATATCATATGCTGACTTTTATTGCTGGTTTTATAAATGTGTACGACCTTGGAAGAAACCATGTCATATATTTTCTCGCTTCTGCCCTGCTTGTATATTAAACAATGCTCTTGACCTATCAATTAATACATATAAACATGATCTTGCTCAAAGGAGTCAGTTCTATCCAAGCTAAGTTAGACTCCAAGGAGGGCAGGGATTATCTTCCACATCCCACTCTTTCATTCTTTACTTTTTCCTAAAAGATGAAGGCTCTACTGATGGCCTCAGAGGCACCAGCTACAGCCTCCGATCCGTGGTTATGTGGCTTTGCCATGGAACTTAGCTCCTACTGTGGGCACGGCTGTAGGAAAGGGAACACGAATGCTTACTCATAGATTCCAGCAGAATGACTCTTATTTCCAGGTAGAAAAGTGGGTGGATAACCACTTTTTTTCAGTGAGCTATTTCAGTTTCTATCTTTTATAAAGGATATACTTTTTTATGTGCTATGAAAATCATTTAGCCACAAATTAAACCAATTTTTTCTGGTTTTCTTCTTTCTAGAGATGGATGCACCATCCCACATTTTGTAACTACTTATCAGTAAAAATTACATGGGGTAGCCATGCCCTGAGGAGTAACAGTTAGGTCAGTGGCCTCCGGAGGAGAGCTGTCCACATATACCCTAAGACCCAGGTTCACATCTCAGACAACAACCAATGTGAACAACAAAATAAAAATAAAATGCTTCTTCCACCTCTCAATTCCTGCCTGCCTGCCTGCCTACTTGACTTCATTCCTGCCTGTACCTTTCCTTAAAAAAAAAAAGGGGGAGATATTTAGATTATTCCTATAATGACATTTTATTAACATGAATATGTTAGTAGAAACCCTGCTTGAAGTCCAGGATGGAGAAGGGAAAAAGAGCTTGCATCTTGCTGTGAATGTATTCTGAATTCACAGACCGGGGAGAGGGGTCACGGCCTAACCTTCTCTTCTTCCATGGTCTTGGGTGCCCTGTCTTGTGCTGTGTGGGGAGAGCGTGTTGGAGAGAGGATGGGTTTTTTCAACTGGTTTGGTCATTTGAAGTGGGGATGCAAGAGGGAGTCAGTGATGCTTCCGTGAGGGAGAGGATGTAGAATCATAAAGCTTTTTCTTCTTTACCTGCCTGATTAAAAATAGGGCCCAGTCAAGCTCTGTCATTACTCTGACACAGACAGGAGCCATATGAAACATTTATACACGGTTGTCTGTGTTCGGAATCCGTCACAACTAGACCACCCTTCCTATGGGTCAGCTGCCAAAGTCCTGAAACAGCTCTGAGGACCGTGATGGCATTTCACCTTTTCCTGCAGCACAGAACCAGGAGAATGGAGGGGGTGGTTCACTCCCACTAGGCTTCACAGTGTCCTTTCCAGCCTCCAGGTTTTTTAAGCACCCCTTTACTTCCTCTCACACCCCTTTCACCTGTTTGCGTTTTGGAGAAAAACAAGGGAAGAGGAAAGAAGAAGGGGGGACTGGGTAGACCTTCCACTGAGAAAGCAGCTGCCTCCACTGCGCGCTTTTGCCAGCTCCTTGCCTTCCTGGACTGTCTCCAAAGACCCCTCCCACCACTGACAATACAGAAAACTCTATCCTGTCCCTCCCCAAGTTCAGATCTTCATTCATCTTGGTTTATTTTTATGCAGTAATTTTATCCCCCCACCCAATACACACACACACACACACATGCACACACAAACACACAAATTCACTCAAAAGAGTTTAGAATTATAATAGAAATGTAAGCACATCTGTGAGTATTCCTGGAGAATCTGATGGGGATTTAGAGATTAATGTAATCTATCCCTCACTTTCTGATGGAGAGGCTCCATCAGCAATGACCTACTCCAGATTTGACAAATAATAAATGAGGGAGCCCAAACTAAAAATTAGAACAAATACTTGTAAGTCATGGCCCTTGGAGTCAATCAATAAAAACACCTGTGATGTCACTTTGAAACAAGGTATTAAAATTCTCCAATAATTATGATTAATGAGGCCAAAGATGCAGAAGAGAAAATTTTATCCCAGGCTGAGGTACACTTTGAAATGTTAAATTTGTTGAAACCCAAAGGAATATTAATTAATTGAGAGCTTTATTCTGGGGCAAAAAGCACCTAAATAGCTGTTGTAATCGTCGAGACAAACTTCTGACCTTTCAGTCTGTCAAGTTTTATAGTTGTGATTGAAACAGTTTGGAGCTGTGTAAGCCATTATCTGCATCTCTCTTTCTTATAAATTACACTGAGGATGTTCTGTAGCATTACCGGAAGAAAAAGGGAACAGTACATTAGACATAGACTCTTGTTGGTACCAAAATTTTATCTAATTGTGAATACAACTGTATGTCCCTCCCCCCACCCCCGGGAAACCATATTTCCTTGCTGGTGTGCCCTGTTATTTCCTGCCACCCTGGTTTCAGGAGCTTCCCCACTAGTAACAATGATTAGTCAAGTTCACACATGGCATTAGAGAATTTAGAAAACTACATGTCATTCTGTAGAAATCTGGGATGTTGAAGGCAAATCCTGTTAGTAGTACTTATTTCTGTAGACTCATAATAAGAATATTTACTGCTAACAATTTAAATTAAATTTTTCCACTAAACTAAAAAATAATAGCATGAGCACTAATCAAAGTCAGTGAAACGCCTCTGAAACCATTGTATTCAGAAAGACAATGAGGTCAGTCATGCTGGCATTGTTCATGTTTTAAATGGCTCAGAATTCCTTGAACTTTGAATCAGTATATGAGAATGTTCTATTACCTTAATTATCAGCTGTCATACTTTCTCATGGAATGCCTTTCATTTCAAGGATAGCACATGCTTACTCAGCATCAGCAAATGTTAAAGGGACATGTTTAAGCTAAAACGCTATAATCTAGTCTTCATGGATAATTGAAATCTATATTTTCTAATTCTTATCCCTTAGAGTCATCAGGAGATACTGTCACTGAATTAATTTATCGCCTGTCCAATCACCTACTTTCCCATTACTTCCAAATTTTGACTGATATAGTTTTCATCTTCTCAAGCTCTCATAACTACCCTCCGGCAGAGGTCTAAGGGCATAAGGAGGGTACCATGTCAGGAGCCAGGGTACTAAGGGTCTCAGTCTTAACTCTCAAATGAATTAAGATACACTGGTCAGTCACCTTACCTCTGAATCTTAGTTCCTTCATCTATAAAATGCAAGTGTTGAACTAGACAAACTACACATTTTCTCCTGGTTTTAGCTTTCCTTGCTCTGAAATAGCAAAAAGAAACTCAGGAGAAGGGAACAAAGACATTGAGATAGGGGACAGGAGTTTTCAATGCCTGCATTGCTGGCAGTCAGCAGCACAGAAAAACCAGCCCCAGCCTGCCGGAATCCTTTTAAACTGGATTGACAGCACTCACTTCTTTGTTCAGATCTCATTTTTTATAAATATTACAGTTCCTTAAAAAAATGAAATTTGAATTGGTTATAACGGAAGAATCCCAAGGTATAATCCAGATGGGATGACAAGAAACAAAGTAAATCTCTGTGTCTAACTTATTCCAAGATAATTTTCTATACTAACCCATGAATTTCCCTCTTTTATTGGCCCTTTGGAGACCATCACTGAAATAGGTTTTAAAATAAAGATGAACTCACCTCTAGCAATTGCACACTGATTATGAGGTACGATTTAACCAAGGGCAATTTTTCGAATCACCTAGCACTCTGGTAAATTGTACTCATGTATATTTATATGTAAATGTTCAGTCATTTTATACCAAGAAATGCATACCTAGACATTCCCTGGTGAATGTCTCATGAAATCAGTTTTCTACAGTAGCTGCATTTCTACAATCCAAAAGTCCAAATAGAAGACTCCCTTGAAGAACAAGAAGACAAATCCTAGGTCAAGTGTACCTGACAGGATCTCGGGACCAAAGCTTTTCTGGAGCAGCCCAAGAGAGAGCTTGCCAAGCATTTCTGTCAATGGCCCAGGGTTCTTGCTACCTGGAGGCCGCAGGGTTCTTCTTGAGAGGCTATGATCACTGATATAAAAGCAGAATGTAACTCCTTTGCCTCCACTGACTAAACTCCCTTGGATGAGGTCTGAGATGGGTCTGGCAGTTTTGTCAACAGCAGGTTACACAACAGTGAAGCTTCAATATGAATGCCATTCAAATCCTCAGCAAATTGATACCATTAACAAGGACTCTCACCCTCATAATGGCAGCAATCCATAACAGTGCATCTCTCTTTGTACAAATCCAGCAACTGTACTGAGCGTCTATTTTGTATCAGGCAGTATTAGACCTGAGAACATGAAGTTATTCACATGCAATCCTTACACCTCAAGAACACAGCTCTATCCGGGATCCACAAAACCTTTGTTGAGCAACCAATGCCTACAGTGAGCTTAAAGAAGGAAGAATTAGACAAACCTAGGAAAACCTGAAAAAAAAAGAAGAGCCTAGAAAGCAGAGCATGAACTGGCAAACATTTTCTATGAAAGTCACATAGTAGAGATGCTGGACTGTGTTTCTAATAGTGGTCAACTCTTGTGGTAAGATGAAAACAGCCATATATGATTGAGTGTGGCAGTTCCATTAAAATTGTACTTCCAGCCGAAGAAGCTGTCAATACGTGGTCCAGGGGCCACAGCTGGCCAGCTCCAGGAGAAAAGCATCAGTTGCATGTAGGCCAGAGCAGTGACTTCTCAGTGACTGGAAAGGTCAAAGGCCTATCGTGGCAGGACTGTCTTGCAAAGTCAAGCAGCTTGGGTTTGTGAGAAGTGAGAAAGAGTTAAGGCCTAAGGTACTCATATACAGCCATAGATCAGATGATTTTAATACCCCGTACTAAAACTTAGAAAAGAAAACCTATACCAAGCAAAAGGAAAAGCTTTGGCAATTTTATCTCTTCTCATAGGATGCGCAGAGTTCCTCTGGGGCCTTGCCTACACAATTGGCACAGCAGGAGGTTCTGAGCTGTGCCAGGCTCTTCCCTGCATGTGACTACTACAAACACCAGTGTTTCTTTCCAGTTCTCAGCACAGACCTCTGGAGACATGGGTGTAATGGGATTTTTTTTTTTAATGAGTTTTCTTCAAAGAAGGGTTGCAGGGACTCTGGAGAACACCAGGGAACTTCTCAATCAAGTGCATGTATTTCCTTCACTCGCCTAGAGATTTGGGAAATTACATATATTTATGCAAATATGTTTCCCATTACATTACCATTTCCTGTCTCTATTTGCAGACTCCCACTCCAACCAAATTTGCTAAGAACCTAACTGAGAATAATTTGGTTTGTTCCCCTCACTGTACAACAATTTGGCTGACCCTCTGCCACACATTCAAAATGCACTCTTAAGTGATATAGTATCTGTGCTATTCTGGAAAGAAGTAAATGAGTTCTTTTGGTGGGTAGATTCTCCTTTTAAGACAAAGGCGCCTGCAGTTGGAAAGGGGGAAACCAACATTACCCCCAAGAACCCGTCTTCAAAGCAGGTAACTTACCTGCTTTGTCTTGCTCTGAACAAATGTGGAAGGAGGTAAGTAATGCCCTTGTTTTCTGATGAGGAAGCGGGGTCTTGGAGATCACTAAACTGGGCCTCAAAGCTAAGTCAACAGAATTATCTTTTCAGTGCACTTAAAATAGTAAATTTGTGAGTCAGTATTGTAAAGACTGAGATAATATCTAAAAGGTTACTGGCATGCACTTTCCCTAGTATTAGAAGAAGTCAAGACTGAATCACAGCCTCCCAGGAATGGAAGAGCCCCAAAGGTTATATAAGCCAAGGGACAGTAGAGGTAAGTGAATCTGTACCCCAGATGGTGGGTATTTAGTAGTAACACTCAAAACTACCCTATCATTGGAAATGTTGAGTGGTGAGATGGAGACAATCCAAACAACTTCAGGATTTGAAAAAGAGAAAATTAGCTACAAAGACACAAGTTAAATTAAATTTAAAATGATTCTTCAGAGCATTATAGAAGATGGTAGGAGTTTTTAGCATGTGGTGCTTGCAAGACTCTATTTCATAGTTTGAGATGATTAGGAAGCTAAATAATCAACCTGAAGCATCTATGCAGTCCCAGGTTTCTGCCTAAGAAATATTAACTGCATGATTGTAAATGGCTAGCATGGACACTTACCATAAGGTCATTTGTCTCTAAAGGTAAGAAGCACTGACTCGAAGTTCAATTCTGTCTTTAGAAAAGTCATGAATCTTCATCCTGAGTCAAACTGCTGTGGACAAATGGAAAAGGGGCATGAGGATAAATGTGAAAGATGCCAAAATTCACAGCCACTTAGTGAGGGCTTCCGAAGATGAGAAATATGTCTTAGAGAATGCGATGGCAGACCTGGGACTGACAGTGCAGCCATGACAGAGGAACTTTTCCCCAGAAGTAGAGGGGGTGCCGATGGGTAGCTACTGAAGCAAACATGCCTCAAAGGGCAACAAAGCTCTGACCCTTGTAAATCATCATAATAATAATGAAATAATAATAAATTACACAGAAATATCACTCAATTCATCACTTATGAAATGAAGACAGGGACAGGCTTAGTTTTAACAGAATACTATGCATCAGTTCTCAGTCAAATGTCTCTGTGAATACTAAACAAACCTCTGACATCCTCATTAGCTTTTAAATTCAATGTGACTGTTAGCTAAGGAAATACTTAGTCCACCAACTCCAAATGTAAAGTTGATTGTTAACCTACTTTTTGTCTTCAAATTTCAGTGGATGAAAACTATGTTAATAGCAACAGAAAAATGGCATTCTCCTAAACTGTAGAGAGAATTTTTTAGCTTTATCATAAAGGCACCAACATACAGATTTAAAAGCATGAAAGCATGTCATCGTCAAGATTCTCAGCAGTTTGTTCCTTTCCAAACCCTCCACAGTCAGCTGTTGCAATCTACAACTTGACTCTGATGCAGGGGTGAGTCCATGAACTCTGAGCCAGTCCTTTCTGGAAACTCAGATTTGTGTACCCTGCTTTCATTGTGTCAGGCTAATTTTAGAGATAAATTAAAAAAAAAACTGTATAATTAACATACCTCATTTAAGATACAGGCAAAAGATGCTCTAGAAGAAAAGGTTTCAAAGTATAAATGAAGCATGACTTAAATTTCCTCAAAATATTTAACTTAGTTTTCTTTCGGTGGTGGGATTATGGATGAATTTTATTTCCTTTTTCATATTTTTCTACATTCAACAAATATTACTTTAATAGAAAAATATTTTACTCTGTCCTCCATAACACATTTAAGAGAAAATAGAAGTGATAACCATGAAGTGTTTAAACATGCTAATAATTAAATAAGTACAAATTAAAGTAAGAACATATAATTAAACTGACTAAAATAATGAAAATTTACAAAATCCAAATATTGGCAAGACCGCTTAGGAACTGACACATTTAGACATTTTACTAATAATTTGAATTGATAGAATAATTCAGATAAGAATCTGCACTAAATAAAAATGCTCCTAATATTTGACTAAGTAATTATAGAAATTTATGTTAAGGAAATAAAAAATTTTAAATACTAATCACATGGCGCCCATGGTGGAGTACTAGTTAGGTCTTCTCCCTCTGGTCGACACAGGCCGTATGCATCCCAAGTATCCAAGTTCGCATCCCGGGGCGGGTGTGTGTGTGTGTCTGTGTGTCAGTGTGTGGCAGCCAAGACGAACAACTAAATAAATAAAATGCAGCGTGTCCGGTCCACTGCCTCCAGCTGAGCACAGTCCACATATATCCCAAGAACCCAGATTTGTGTCCCAGAGCAACGACTAAGATATAGAGCTACATTAAAAATAAAATATGCTCCTTCCTCCTCTCCCTTCCTGCCAGCTTGCCTACTTGCCTTCATTCCCATCTGTACCTTTCCTTTAAAAAAAATCCATAAACTAATCATAAGTGCAGAGCTTTTATTATTTAAAAAAAACATGGAAAAATAAAATATAAAATAATCTTGGTTAATAGTGACATGTAATATCCTAGAATATTAAATATTAAGCATATGAAAAACGAAAATTATTTATCTTAAACTAAGTTTAAAAACAGAAGGAAAATACAATATGATAAGCAAAAATTATGAATTATAATCATTAATGATTGGAAGGAAATAATGAGATTAAAATAATTGTGTTACAGTGAAAGAAATAATCCTCAAAACAGAAAAGCGTCCTACTGAATGGAAGAAGATATCTGTAATTCAGACATCTGACAGTTTTTAAAAGTTTAGTTACTTAATAGAACTTAAATATTGGCAAGACAATTTTTACATTTTTCTATTACTCAAGAAACAACTAAAAGCGTCTTGTATCTGCAGAGTGGAGTGCAAGTGTTCATGAGTGTGTGCGTGTGGGTTCATGTGTGTGTCTGTGTGTGTTCACACGTGTGTGTGTTCGCGCGTGTGTGTTTGCCATAAGAAACTTTTACTTTGGCTACATAAAATTTAGACTTGCTCAACAACAAAGTATCTTAAAGTAAAAAAAAGATAACAAAATTAAAAGTCAAGAAATAAATAATTCCAAAATACTAAGTTGTCTTATATTTGAATATGACGAATCTAATACTGTGAATTTACAGCAATACTACATGAGTTTGGGACTAAAGTACAAATATTATACAGTTCAAATGGGATGTTGCTTTCTAAGCTGCTTTCTGTTTTCTATTAAGACCAGTGAAAATGTACACAGGGAAATGTGTTACTCCCACAGATTTGTACTAATGGAGCGTTGTTATTGTTAAAACGTTTCCAAGGATGCTGAAAGAGTTTGTCTATTGCCATCATTTTGTATAAAACTTAGATGACAGTTTAAGGGTAGACATATTAAATCAAAATACTCATAGTCTGTAATTCTAAAGAGTCAGGCAAGAGCAAAAACCATACTAACAATCTATATTGAAAAAATACTACGAAATTTTACTATACTAATAAAATCAGTAGTAATACATTAATTTAATGAGAGTAGCTGAATTAGAGGGAAATCCAGTTACTTTAAGAGACAATAAGGAGGGTCTTGGCCCTAGTTGAGGGTCTCAGGACTAGCTACATGGAGCTGGGTCACCTCTGGAGGTGACCCAAGCCCTGAGCCCTTGTTACATGATCCTCTTCCTTCCTGGGGGCCTGATGCTACAGGGGCTCCCCTGACCCCCCCCCCCGTCTTGGTGGGCTATGGGTGCAGCAGTGGGAACAAGGGGGCCCTGGGAGGACGGGGTTCTGCACTCCAGGTGGGCCAACACATGTCAGTCGTGGTTATTGTCCCTCCTCAGCCCCTTTAGCTGTCTCTGAGTGGACACGGCCACCACAGACTTGTCCTGAGCAGGACCTGCTGGAGGTGGGACATAGAGATGGTCAGCAGCAGGGGCTGGGCCATGCAGACCCTCCAGGTGAATTCGGCTCTCAGCTCCTGCTCCATCCCTGCCCTTAGGAGCTTCCTCCTCCTGGGACTGGAATGTCTGGAAAGGAGCATTTGCACTCACAGCACCTGGTCTCTCCTTCGGATGCTCCCCTCATTTTCTGATGATGTGGCGGTGGGCTCTTATCTGAGACCAGGTTAAGTTTAAGAAGCTGGCCCCTATGAAACTTTTCTAGAAAGTTCACCATGCCCTGAGGTGACTATCTACCCACGGTGGTGTTCAGGGATGACAGATACAAAGTCTGGAAGGTGGGGAAACTGGCCTCCCCCAGGTGTCTGATCCCAGGCACCATCCAGTGTCCTGATGTGATGACCTGTCCATGTTGGTGTTAATGACCATTGTGCACAGGTACATAAGGTGAAGAGATTGGGCTCCCCACTGAAGGCATCCTGTGGATATCATTGGCCTGTGCTGTCCCATGTTCACTATACACTGCCCACAGATGTCATCTGGGCAGAACTCCTTTAACCTAGTGTCTTCACAATTCTTGAAACATTCCGTCTGGTTCCTGTCACCGCAGTCAGCACAGCACAGAGCAGTATGGTCCCGGGGAGAGCCCAACAGCACCGGGATGTGTTGCAGGCTCTCGGGGAGCAGCAGTAGAGGAATGACCACGGGTGCCCCAGGATTCACGGCCATGGGGCTCCGGGGGCAGGCAGCAGGCCCTCTGCGGCTGCGCTGGTTCATGGCTCTGCCTCCCAGTGTCACAGCCCTGTGGCCCAGCTGCTGCTCAGAGCCCTGCAGAGTTGTCTCTAAGGTAAACAGGTGCTCGGCAACCAGGAGGATAGTTGGGTTGGGGGAGGAAAGGCAGCCCGGTTCTAGAGAAGAAACCCCCCTATGATGCTCAGGTTGGCCAAACTGACTCCATCTTCTGCTGAGACTGCATTTCACTGAACTTTAACTTTCTTTTCCCAATAAAAAATGTATTGAAAGAACACTGCATTATAGCATTAAGTAGGTTTAAGGTGTGTATAATTTTAAGTCAACAAATCAACATCTGTATATAATACATTACGTTCGCTGTCAACAGTCCAGTTCTATCCCTCACCACATAACTGACCCCTTTTACCCAACTTGCCTCCTCTTCCCTTCTGGTGATCTCTATCTTGATCCTTTAAACTAAAAGTCTATTTTTGTTTGATTTAATTTCTCTATAAAACACACAAGCGAAATCACGTGATAATAACAGTCTTCTGACTTATTTCACTAAGCATAATTCCCACTGATCATCTGGTTCCAAATGGCAGGATTTAATTTTTTATAACTGTGTAGTATTACATTGTGTGTGTGTGTGTGTGTGTGTGTGTGTGTATTTCACGTCTTCTTATCTACTCATCTGTCAGTGGGCACTTTAGTTGCTTCCAGCACTTGGTTGTTGTAAATAAAGCTACAATAAACATCAAGGTGCATCTATCTCTTCAAATTCGTGGTTTTTTGAGAATTGGGTCATATGGAATTTCCATTCCTGGTGATGTAATGAGGACTTTCCATATTACTTTCCATAAGGGTTGCACCAATTTATGCTCCCACCGACAGTGCACCATTTTCTCTGCAGCCTCAACACTCTTGTTTCTAGATTATGGATAATGGCTATTCTCACAGGTGTGAGATGATACCTCATTGTTGTTCTGCTTATAATCTATTTTAAAATTGAAAGCAAGTTAATCTGAAGTTCATTCTAAGAGTCAACATTTCTACTCTCTTTCCTCCATCTCATTTTATGTTTTTGTCATCTTACTGCTTCTATGTGGAGTTTCATTCATTTTATAGAAATCCTTTAGCATTTCTTGCAAGGCTGGTCTACTCATGATGAATTCTTTAAACTTTTGTTTTTCTGGAAAATTCTTTACCACTCTTTCAATTCTAAGTGATAATCTAGTGGGCAGAGCACTTTTGGTTGGAAGTCCTTTTCTTTCATTACACCATTCCCTTCTAGTCTGTAAAGTTCTGAGAATTCCTTTAAACGTGATTTTTTTCTCTAGCTGCCTTCAAGACTCTCTTTCTTTATCTTGAATCTTTGTCATTTTAATTACAATGAGTCTTGTTGTGTATCTACTGGGATTTATTTTACTTGGAACTTGTGAGCTTCCTGGAGCTGAATGCTTGTTTCCTTCCCCAGGTTAGGGAGGTTCTTGGCTATTATTTCTTCTAATAAGGTTTCTGTACCCATTATTTCTTTTGCTTCTGGAACCCCCATGAGTGAATGTTGTTTCTCTTCATAAGCAGGGAAGCAGAAGAAGAGACCCTCCTCCTGTCCCTGGCAGCCAGAATGGTACCTACACTCAGGAAATAAAATGTTCCCACCCAGACCTTTGAATCTTGTTCAAAGACCTAGGTCAAGTTGTCAACTGTTCCTCGAGGTTGTGGTGGTATCAGGAGTTGGCCAGGGAGAGCAGCCTGAGCTCAACTGGAGTCGTGTGGTATGGACTGGACTCTGATCCAGTTGTGTAGCCTGTATTGCTTCTACCCTCTTCTGATCAATCCACCCAGAGGTGAGCACAACTGCCCACCCCAGAGTTTACCTGTCGGTCAAGAAAGATGATAGCACAGTCACCATCAGCATGAATAAAGTGTGTTAGTGTTCACAACAAGCTGCAGTTCCCAGGAAGGGAAAAGTTTGTCTGTGCTTGATGAGAAGGGAGCGATGGCGGGTGGAGACGGCATGGGCACTGGGTTTTTCTGGTAGATTGGAGGTCGGCCTGTTCGGGGGCTATGCACTGGGTTACTTGAGATTCCCGACTGCCCACAGACGCATAGAACACCCCCCACCACCACCCAGGTCTTTAAAAGTTGTGATTTTTTTCACAATTGCATTTTCTTCTTCCTGTAAAAGTTATTTTAGCAAGTCTCATAATGTTGAAAGTTATCCTAAGAGATCATTTAGTCCAGTCTTGGATACAAAGATGATTCAGATGCATAGAATTCTAGAATTTGAGGAAGCCCAAGAGAGTCTAATGAAACAAAAGAAAACAGAAACCTTCATTTATTGATGAAGAAACCAGCACCAAGAAGGAAGTGCTGTCCTTGTCATCTCAAGAGTTAAAGGAGGACCAGAAAGCAAGCACTCAAATGTGTAGTAAAGGCACAGCTGGCAGTTTCTTGGAATTCAATTCAAGAGGCTTTCCTCGCCTTAGTGCTCAGAAGAACAGAATCTCTCATCACAATATATGAAAAGGCTTTATCATACATCAATGGCACAGTGCTCTCTGAATGCCTGGCTCACTTATATAGGCTAACATGTTGTTGAAGTCAAGGTCATGGGCTCAGGTCACATTGTGGAGGACTGATACAACAGGCTCAGCAGTGTCGTCTTCACTCTGTAGGCAGTGGAAATTATTTGAAGCTTTTGAGCTGGGGAAGAATATGGTCAAAGCCAGATTTAAGAGGTATGTAGGTTCGCTGGAAATAGACAGAGATGCTAGAAATCAAATTAGTTCAGGCAAAAGGGATGAAAGTAACCTTAGTGCAGGGAAGGTTGGTGCTACCTGGTCTGCATTCCTAATGTGTCATGGACAGAGAGGGAGGAGATTTTACTCTTCTCTGCTAGGAAGCAGCTCTGGTGACCAGGCTATTCCCAGATGATGTGATTTTACCTTAGACCAAGATACCAAAGAAAGCAGCTTTATTCAGCAACCTGGCCAGCTGGCTCGAGGAGCTGACAGGTCACTCTGAACCATACAGTGCTTGTCAACAATATGTGCTCGAGCATTCTCATTAGATGAGAAAACTCAGGTTAAAAACAAAATGTGTTTGTTGTTGGGAGTGTAAATTTGTATAACCATTATGGAAATCAATATGGAGATTCATCAAAAAACTGAGAACGACAATTTCTTATTATCATACTTCTGGATATTTACCCAAAGCCACAAATTTGAAGATATATATATATTTGATATTCATTGTAGCAGTATTTACAATAGCCAAAAAAAGGAAACTACTTAGTGTCTATCATCTGATAATGGATAAAAAAGATGTGATACATTTACAAAATAGAATACTACACCGCAACCTGAAAAAGATGAAATCCTGCCATTTAAAGACAACATGGATGGAACTAGAGGGGATTATACTAAGTGAAATAAATCAAAAGGAGAAAGAAAAATACCAGATGACCTCACTCATATGTGGAATAAAAAGAAGCAAAGTAACCGAATGAAGCAAAACTACTGGACACTGACAATAGAACAGAGATTACCAGAGGGGGAGGAGGTGGCTATGGGAGCAAAGGGGAACGGGCTCCAAGACTGTGGAAGCTGTTTAGAAAGCTGATAGTGGGTGTGTTGCCGTATATTTGATAAAGAGTGAACCTGCATATCTAAATTTAGATTATTATAAATCAATGTTACCTCAATTTTTAAAAATACTGTGATGGAAAAGCAAAAAACAAAGTATGTTTGCAGAAAACAGTGAGAGTCCACAAGTGTCTTCATCTACCTTGTCCAATATCTACCCAACCAGACAGGATCTGAGACCATGAAAGCTGCGTCTCCTTCACAGCAGGATGAGAATTGCCTCTGGCCTCACCGAGTCTAGTCTTCAACCTTCTGTTTCCCTACAGGTGAGAAACTTACTGTAACCATCACCAGGCCACCAGGGTCTGTCCTCAAGCCCACCCTCCCCACCTTCCTCCCATCACCACTCACAGTGGATGGAGCTGGTCTAGAAATGAATGAAAAGACATTCACATTTTATTACAAAATCTTTTAACTAGACTTCATGCAGATGTTCAGAATTGGGGTCGCCTCTAATATGCGTTCATTCGGATGAATATTCCTTCTACTGGTCATGTTATTTTGTCTGAGTTAAATAAACAGTCTTCTGAGCTCAACAAGTGATCTAATCAATATTTTTCAGAGCTGAGACATTTGATGATACTGTCTATTCAGTTCATGTTATCTAAAGACACAAACATTTTACCTTCCTACAAAACTGTGAGCACAACTCACCCGGCATCTTACAACCACTTTTTGAATAATCATCTGTTTTTCTTTTTTCTTACCACTTACATTGAAACATTTTTCCTTGGTAAGAAAATTTTCCTTGTCATGGAGCTTTCTAAATGTTGGTCCATACACCCAAAAGGCATCAGCCCTGGCATGATGAGTAAGGGAGATGAGGGGAATATAAGTGTTTGTGATGTGGGGACATAATTAGCATTAGTGTTTGCTCCGGCCTCAGGAAATAAGAGCAGGAAGGGCCTGAGTCCCTAGGTGCCAGACTCCTGAGCAGAAGTAAGGAGGCCCGGGGACCAGCTCTTGAAGGAGCCAGAACCATAGAAGCAGCAGCCTCTTTGTCTCCGCACTGCCCCACTGTGGAGTGTCCAGTGGAATTCTCTGTCCATTTGGGTAAGAGCTCCTCATTTGCCTTTCCCCTTTCAGTGCCCCACTAAGGAATTCAAAGCGGAAGAGACAGCATTTCTGGCACACGCCCAGAGTCAGGGGACATCACCTCCCACTCAACTTCGTTGGAATATTTAAGAGAGGTTCATTTTAATTAAAAACTCCATCCTATAAGAAAGAAGCCAGGTCAGTGGGGAGTCTGACTACAGCAGAATTCCACAGGGAAGCAGGGGATAATGGGTCAGGCTCTGCCACCACCACACCTAGCACCCCCTGAACCACAGGGGCTCTGAAGCTACCCAGCCCCAGTATACACTGGGCCCTCCAGCTGTGCTCTGAGCACAACCCGATGAGAGCCTCTTGAAAGGTCAAATAAAAATAAATACCCTATCTACCTGAAATAAAGCAATGTTGCAGATGTTCCCGATGTCCTCTGGGCCCTGTCAGTCCTTCAAGGGCCGGGCAAAATCACCTACGCGAGGGGTTTCAACCCCAAGGACCCTACAAAGAGTCCCCAAGACTCTTTGGGGATTAAGGTGTCATCAGCTCCCTGGAGGGTTTACAGTATCCTGGTTCTCTCTGCAGAGTGATATCCTGAGTCCTTACAAAGTTCTACACTCCTTTGCTGCAAACAGAAAAGGAAACTACTTCTCTGATTCCATGAGGGAAAAAAATAACAAAACCAAATGAACAGGCAAGCACTGCAGACTTTAAGAAAGAACCAGAAGTCACTAGAAGAGGGGATGCTGTCGCCAACATGGTAAGAAAAGTTAAAGGTTCGTACTAGACACTCTGTTCAGTTTTCAGTCTCCTTGGTACTAGGGTCTGTGATCTTGTTCCTTCTCAAACATCAAGTTCAACAGTCGCTTCCTTCCAATGACTCATCTCTCCCTCTCTTTTCTTTTCTCTCTCTTCTTTTCCTTTCTCCGCTGGAAAAACAAATTCTGCTTAGGTCCCTGGAGTTTTAGCATACAACTTAAGCCATTATCCAGATATCTTCCCAAAGATTCAGTTTATTCTTGTTCTTGGTGGCAATCACATTCCATAAAATCACTGCAAGCAGTGACTGGTGAGCACCAGACACTGCGCCGAGGGGGACAGAGCTTTGGTTCCTACGAGCCTCTGATCATAGCATTTTTATCAAGCATTCAGAACATAAGTGTTTTATACATTTCAGTCCGAAGACATTTAAGAGACATTGTTGATTCATTAAACTTGAACTCATGGCCAACAGCACTGTAACTCATGTGTGAATGAAGCTTATCTGACATATTTTCTCTGCAATGCATATCACAGACTTCTTGCACTTAGAAATACTATGTACAAGTGTTCCTAAGTGTGAGAAGCACTTTAGCACTGCATTTGAGGGTGATATTAAGCAGCCAAAACTTCAACTTCAAGATTAAGGATTTTAAAAATATCTGGCATTAAACAGACTTTCAAAAGGCTGCATGTTTATAGCACAAGAGTCAAAAGGAAGCAAAGCATTATTTTGTCCACCTAGTTGGGATCATCTGCATCAAGACTTCATTTTCCTCTGCTTTGCAAATTTTAGCAAGTAGATGAAATCAAAACTGTAGAATGAAGAGATAATTAGGATCAACTGTATGATTTTTTTTTTAAAGAATCATAATGGTGCCAACTCTTAAGATTTTTCCATTTTGTCAAATAAATATTGGCACCTAATTTCATTTGTAAAACTGGTTCTGCTGTTGGAAGGAGATTTGAAACTATTACTTTAGGAAATCTGATCTATGGTTCATTCAAGTTGTGATGATCAGTTTTATCTAGTCCCAGGGAACTGATGAAAGTTGTCTCAAATCTAAAGAAAACCAAGTTTGTCCACATGAACAGGAGTCCAGGAGAGAGGCTATTCCATGAAATGGAGAATCGCCCTGTTACTGTGTAGCTTTATAGCTCACTGAGAAGATGGCCTAGAGGCCATGGCTGTATTGTCCTAGAGGACAGTAACCAGTCTTAGGTTTAACCTAGTAATCTTATTTAAGAATTCCTTTTTTTGAAAGGAAAGAAGCGTCTAATGGTCCACTTCCTTAAGCCTGACAAGTAGTCCTTAAGCCTTGCATCATCTCAGGCACAGTCTGTGGACTGTCACAAACCTTGGCAAGGTGCTGTCGTTTCTATCAAAGGACAGGAACCACAGCAAACATAAGAAACCGTCATGCTCATGGGAAAATCATCACATTTCTTCTTGTGAAAAGCTGACCCTGAGGCTCAGCACTGGGTGACATGCAGTAAGCTCAGACTGATGACAGGTTTATGGCAAGAGATTTTATGTTTTTGGAGCCTCACTGAGGTTCCCAGGTGTGCAGCACTACCTGCTTTCACAGCTCCCCTCTGCGCGTCCAGCCGTGAGACCCACGGGAAGGACAGACAGGTGTGTGGCTGTGCACGTATGTGATTTCAACGTAGTTGTTTGAACAGCACTTACAAGCATCAGTCTGTTGTGATCCAAAAATGGTTCTTGGACGTGGAAACCCAACACAGGCTCATTCCGCAGCAGCCACCCAGGAGCCTGTGCAGAAGTCATATTTACAGATGGGATTTCAGTTGCTGAATTCACACCTTCTTCCACCGTCATGGCCATTCTGATAGGAATGAGCTAGCCTGGCTCCATTTTGCGGAAGGGTATGAGGCACAATGACTGGCCAACTTCACGGTTGGTGAGAGCAGCACCCAAGTCTGGGGTCAGACAAAACAAAGCAATGATTGCAGTTGTGAATCAGAGCAGAACTTTGTTAATCTGAGAACTATCTGACACTCATTTTTGTCTGTTAAGAAAAATTATCCCAAACTTAGAAATAAGGCAAAATCAAGGCTATGTTGGTTCAGTGTCTCACTGGAGCATCATCACCTAAAAATTATGTGATTATTTAGGGCAGAGGCTTAAAACTTTGCTTCACATTGGAAATACCTAGGGATTATCAATAAATACAGATGTCTAAACACTGATTTTATGGGATGGGGTTAAGTGGTAAGACAGATAATGGTCTCTCAAAGATGCCCATGGCCCAATCCTCAGAACCTGTGACTAGGTTACATGGTAAATGAGATTTTTAGGATATGCTTAAATTTAGAATCCTGAGATAGGGAGACTATCCTGGATTAGCCAGGAGTCTCCAACGTAATCACAAATGTTTTTTATGGAAAAGACCATCATAGAGAGATGTAAGGATGAAGAACAGAAGTAAAAGTTTCTTTTGCTGGCTTTGAAGATGAAGGAAGGACCAACAAGCCAAGGTATATAGGGGGTCTCTGGAAGCTGGAAAGGGCAAGAAATGGAGGCTCCCCTAGGGCCTCCAGAAGGAACCCAGTCCCGTGAACACTTTTATACTTCTGACCACCAAAACTGCAAAAGACTAAAACTCTATTGCTTTAAACCATTTTCTTTGTAGTAGTATATTACAGTAAGAAACAGTCAGAATTCTGGGCATTAGGATTTTTAAACTCTCCCCAAGTGATTCTATGTGTAGTCAAGTTTGGGGACTCACAGATCTGATAAAATGTGCCTGTAGGTGACTTTTCCATGAACACATTTGATACTATGAGTCTCTAAGTAACTTCACAGATTTCTATTTGGTAGATAACTCCCTCCTTGTCATGATTTTCTTATTTTATTAATGAGTTTTTTGTATATCTCATAGAGGAATCTCATTCTAGAGTTCCTTTTTTCCAAGATGTCTTAAAATATCTAGTTCTTCAGAATACCTTTGGAATCAACATTTCTACATGCTAGCTCTTTCAATATGTTGAATGCATTTTTGACACATTTTTCATTCCAGATTTATTTGAGAGCCATGCTTTCAACTTGTTGAAAATATATTTTCATGGGTTATAAGAAGGCACACAAATTATATAAGAACACTAATCTTCCCTGGAAGAGCTTAAAGTAAGTAAGGTTGAAGAGTTGCTTCTGAAGATAAGGCGAGATCAGTCACCGAGGTTACAGGTGGGAGAAACCCATCTCCTGAACCCACCTTCCCTTCCTAGGCTCTGGAAGCAAGTTGGGCTGACTCTTACACTCTGCTGTATGATCTCAACAATGTCTTCTTAAAGCCTCAATTTCTTTATCAGAAAAACTGCAAAAATCACAGCATCACGAGAGGTACTGTTGAGAGACTGTACATAAAGTACTTAATGCCTGCAGCCGGGCAGCATAACACTCAGCATTGTCCAGACAATGGAACGGTGCTGCAGGCAGCCGCACTGTCCTTTGTCTCTGGTGGATATCTGGTGGAGCCCATGACTGTGGTGATATCACTGGCAACTGCAGAGGCAGGTAGGGACAGTAAATGACTGAAAGGGTTAATTTTTTTTCCAGAAGATCTAACTTCTGATTGGGTAGAAACTTCAACACGAAGGAGTGTGCCCTGGTAGCTTAGAGTTCTAGTACACCTGGGAGCAGTCCTACATACATCCCAAGGTCCTGGGTTCAAGACCCAGGGCCGGGGGAAACAACTGTGAACAATTAAATAAAAACAAAAGTGTTTCTTCCTCTTCTCATTTCCTGCCTACCTATTTACCTTCATTCCTGCCTGTACCTTTCTTTAAAGAAAAAGAAGAAGAAAAAAAAAAAGCACCCTGAGTTTGTGGCTGAGGCTGGTAGTTTGCAACTCTCCTTAGCTTAGCTCCCAGTGATAGCCGGTTCACACACATAAATCCATACAGGTTCACATCTCTGTTGTCCATAAAACTCTCCCCTAGGCGGCTGAGGTTGAGATAAGGTTACAAAGGCTTGTACCTGGAACTGATCCAGCAAAGCCAAATGAATTGGAATCTGCAGAGATTGATTTCAGGGATTAAATACCTGCTCTGTCAGTTGATCCAACTGTGAGTCAAAAGAGAGAGGAATGAGAGCCACGCAAGGAATTTGACCAGATAAAGTACCAGATAGGTAAGGTCTCATTTAGGGTCACCCAGAGGTTATGTGGAAAATAAGTGAAGCAAGACAACTTCATCACTAGAAAGGAGAAAGCAGAAATGAACACTTAACATTACTGAATCTGAATGGTCACGCCTCGCTTGGGCATCGACAATCAGGCATTTTAATTTACAATATTTATTCATTCATTAATTCAGCTGCTCAGCTAATCAACAAATATTTACTGATGGTCTACAGATTCCAGACAATTTGCTAAAGTAAAGAGAATAAAAATAGTGTTTTATTCCTCAAGTTGTACATAGTCTCTGCAATTAACATAATGCATGCTACCATGGAGTTATCATAGGTGTGAGTGATATCACTGGGAAGATTTTTAAAATGATTATTTTATGCAATTTAAAATCTGCATATAAGCTTTTTTCCCCCTCTATTCCAGTTTGAGTAGACTCTAACAAATGTGTGCAGTTCACTTCTTTACTAATTCATTGATGAGCAGGTGAGTTTGTGTTTTCAACATCGGGAATACCACATTGGGAAATTTTTCTCTGCTCCCTTGAAAGGTCCCTTACCCCTGTCCAGGCCTTAAGTGGGAGCAATTCAGGCCCTGGGAGTGCATGGCCTGCCCCACAGGTGCCCAGCCACAGGATGGGGCACTCACTGTACTGAAATCTATTGGCACAGACCCAGGCATGGGAGCAGGTGCTGGCGTCCTCAGAGCCCCACAGCCTGACCATGGACAGTGGGAGAACACACCTCGAGTCATCAGAAGGAAGAGGGAAAAGAGAAAACTTGTACTTGATCTTCTGCTGTCAGCAGTGAGCAGCTGTTTGGCTGCAGATAGAGGATGTTTCAAGTGAAGGAAGCAGAATCATCAATCGTATTTTTTAAATTTCTGCATAGAAGGTATATTTGATACATGATTTGAGGACCTTTAACTCTTCTGTAAAAGATAAGCATCCCATAGGATGGATGCAACTGAGAAGGTGTTAGGTGGGACCTGAATTAACGTGCCCTTCCCCCCATTCCTGTTCACCTGATACCTACCAACGTGTCTTTATTTAGAAATAGGATATTTGTAGATGTCATTCATTAAGATGAGGTCACACTAGATTAGGGAGGGTCCTAAGTCCAAGAGATAGTTATCCTTATGAGAAGACTAGGAAGACAGAAACACAGGAGACAGAATAAGACCATGTGGAGACAGGCAGAGGGTGGAGAGATGTGTCTGTCAGCAGAGAGCACCAAGATTTGCCAGCACACATGAGAAGTGAGGAGAGACATAGAATTGAAAGACTCAACCCCACCGAAACCCTGATTTCAGACTTCTGCTCTCCAGATATGTGGGAGAATACATTTCTGTGTGACGGGTGAGACACAGAAAGACAAGCAGGTGCTGGCAGAACCCCTCTGATGACCCAAGAGGCACCAACATTCATGAACTTCAAAATATACAATTAGATAATCAACACTCACGCGGTGTGGTTCCCTATATTCACTCTCCAAAATATGCAGGCTTGCAGCCAGGTGTGCGTGTCCTGCCTCCGTCTGACACACCGAGTCTGGGTTGGCCCCAGGTACCAGCTCCCTTTGCTCAAATCTCATCCCTGGCCAGGGGACACGTTCCTAAGGCAGAGGAGAAGAGGAGTGGAGGGGAAGAGAGTAGGAGGGAGGAGGGGAGAACAACAGGGGGAGGTGGAGATAAAGAACATCTGTGTGTGACCCCAGATTCAGGTAGTGTGATCCCCTTTATCCTAAGTCTGTTAACCAACTCTTTCCCTTGCTTCTCACAGTACATTTGAAATCGATTCCATAGACAGGTGATTTTACTCTCATGATGTGGTTTTGAGCCTTTCTGTTCCATGACATCCGGGAGAGTTTGCCTGGTCATATACCCAGAAGCAACAATGTAATTTTCCAAACCACACCAGGGGATTCATTTACCTTGTAGTATGTCCTGGAAGCTAGTTATTTTTAAGCAAATTTTTGAAAAACATCTACTATGTGCCAGGCGGCATCCTAGGTCCCTGCTCTACAGTAATGAACAATGAGGACTGACCCCTGACATGGTCATTCAAGTCCTGCAAGAAGAAAGACAACCAACGTGTAACATCTGACATCAGATAAACTGGAATATGGATTCCAAATTTTGACTCCATCCTTGTAAACTCAACTAATATCTATGGGCATAAAGTATATACCTTATAATCTATAGCTAACTATTTAGTAAATATGGTTTAATTTTTTTCATTCTATTAATTCAGATATAATCTCAAATGAACCGTTTCAACCTGAGATCAGTGAGCATGCCTGAGTGTAGCTAATGGTCATCTGTATTCACACACAAATGCAGATAAGGAGGAAGATGAAGTTACCAGACCTAACATATGAGTGCGAGCAGTTATTCTATGAGCAGGACTTGCCCTTCCATTAACTACACAGGAAACTGAGGCAGGCTGGACCATACCAGAAGGGACTTCTGCCTGACTATAGAACAGAATCCTGACACAGACTCAGGAACATTCTCCATGGAGCATCTTCACCCCTGTAATTGAGATGGAGGCAGCCTGAACCCAAAACTTTCCAGGGATAGAGATAGGTAGCTAGGAAGGTGAAGGGAAGGTAGGATGGAAGGAAAAGGGTTGATTACAAAGTCTTAAAGGAGGTGACTTTTCTGCATTATGAATACAGTTTCTGAATTCAGATTCTACCGCAAGAGAAGGAGTAGAAAGTGGAAGGAAAGTTCTGCCTACCCACACCATTGCTTATGTGTGGTCTAATAAGCCACATTAGGTTTACCAAGCAGCACCTAGTATAACACATCTCTTGGTCATAGGTCAAGTGGTCTATTCTAAATTTAGCCCCTATTCCCCATACTTGTTTTACAGGATTGATATTTCTAGTTGCTTTAGTAGTGATATGAGGCTTGTTTTTAACTATGCAGTCAATAGCATTCATTAGTATCCAAGTTCTCAGGTCCCTGTGCTCAGAACAAATCCCACTGCAGTCTGTTGGGTGAGGTCTAGCTGAGTTAGCTTTCTCCCTTTCCATGTCAGTTACACCCTCTCTTGGAAGCTTCCTCCTCTAGCATCTGCCTCAGGTTTCCAGATGTTATCTGTTGATACATCTCACTTTTTCCAGGAGAACATAATGATAACAAAGAACAAATAGAGACAGAGTCCAGAGAGAGTCCCACACAGGAAGGAACTGAAGCTTCTTATCAACAGCGGCAGGAGTAGACTTTTAAGTGGAGCCTTCAGCCTCTGGTAAGTCCGTAAAGAACACAGTCCCAGCTGACTGCTTGACTAAAGCTTAGAGATCCTGAACCAGAAACACCAAGCTAAGAATCTTGACTCTCAGAAACTATGGGATATAATGTTCATTGTTTCAAGCGTCTAGGCTTTGAGGCAATTTGTTATGCAGCAATAGATAACTAATAAAATATGAGATGACTTGTTTACCTATTAAGAACTTTCTGATTATGATGACCAAATGCTGTTTCTCTTCCCCACAGCCTCTTTCCCTTTACTCATTTCTTTTTCCAGAGACTATTAAATGACAAATAGATGCCATATGAAGTGTTAGGGAACAAAGCTCCCCAGAACAAGCATGATAATTCAGATCCCTCTTCGCCTCCTGCAATGATTTTGCAGATGTCTCTTATTTACACAATGCACAAATTTCTTGAAAATTGTTTGGAAGTTGATTTTATAGGTCAGGTGCTATTTTAATTATGCCTACTTAACCTGATTTTTAAGAAGACCTATATTGTTTAGAAAACATGAAGAATTCTCTAATTTACCTTTTATTTTTATGATGGACTTTAGAATATAAAGGAGGGATTCAGTTATGTAGGTAAATGTAGTAATCAGCATGAAAATACTTTACAAATATAAAAAATAACAATTCAGCTACTTAGATAGCATATTAGTTATCTATTACTACATGATAACAAATTGCCTCAAAACCTAGCAGCTTAAAACAACCAACATTATATTCCATAGTTTCTGAGAGTCAAGATGTCTGCTGGAGCCGTGGTCTTTAGACTTATCTGGAACTGCAAGAGACACTCAAAAGTCCACTCTTGCAGCTGTTGGCAAAAACCTTCACTTCCTTCCTATGTGGGACTCTCCACGGGGCTGCTCACAACATGGCTTCCCCCAGAGGGACTATCTACGTGAGAAAGAGAACAAGCCAGACAGAAGCTGAAGTGGTTTATGACCTCATCTTGGAAGCAACCTTCCAGCACTTCCCCACATTCTTTTGGTCACAAAGACCAACTTTGATACCATGTGGCTCTAGCGGTACCAACCATGTGTGTGACTTCCAGAAGGTTGGGGTCTTTGGGGGACACTGTGGAGAATAACTACCACAGAAGACAAGTTAATGGATAAAATCCTTATCTTGTGGCTTTTCATGCACTCATATTAAGATTAATAAGCCAATTTTCCCTGTGGGGTCTCCAGTTAGTCATAGAATCAGAGTCATAAATCTGGGACAAAAAATTAACAATCAACTAGCATAAAATTTGAAATATTCAGGCAATAAGAAAAGTCTCCAATCCAACCAAAATTACTTGTTCAAAGGAAATATCTGAAAACTGGTTACACAAGTTTTTTGCTTATTTCCCAAGGGTAATTCCCACAGATCAGCCATATAAAAAAGTCAAGAGAGAAGGGAATCAGAATGAATATTTGAGGAGGGTCTGTTTGGAGGGAAATTTATTGCTATGAATCCTTCAATGGAATTTTTTTGAGAATCTGAAATGTGTTCTATGTGACTGGAGGGAAAAATGAATAGATGTCTGACTCTGCCAGAAAATCTGTAAGTCTAGAGAGATGTACTCTCTGTTTTCACTAATATATAGATTATGGAGAAACAAAACACATGAACAAAACCAGCTTAGACTCTGACAACAGAATGGTGGTCAACGGAGGGGAGAAAATGAGGTGGGAGGAAAGGGTAGAGAAGGTTGTTTGGGATGGTGGTGGGCATGGTGTCATAGAGACAGTGTTGAAATGTGAGGTTGAAACTTAAACTGATGTCATCTCAGTTTAAAAAAGAGAGATTGAGAGACAAACTGGCAGGTGTTTTATGAAGAGTTGTTGGCCTGGGATTGCCTTGAACTTCTAGAATCTGCCTGGGCAAAGATGGCATGTTTCCGATAAAACAGAAGTGGTCCTGGGAGAAAAGGACCTACCCTGGATCCACTGAAAATTCCAGTAGAGACCTGAAGGAGGAGACTAATGGAGAGATACTATATGGTCTGAACAAGTGAAAAACAACAGCTGAACAAAGAGGAGTCAGCCCATGAAACACCATCAGCCATACCACAGGAATTTCAGTCAAAACCACAAAAAGAGGGAGTCTCCAAATAACCCATAAAATGGATTATGAGAGGAAGAGTCCACTTAAATATTTACCAGTACAAAGAGGGTGAGCCACTTTCCTGGAAGAACAGGGCTTAAAGAAAGTGGTTATTACATGTAAGTGCGACAGGGACTGTGGAAGTCTCTGACGCTTTTCTGCCATATTTATAATAATATAGGCATTTATGTTTAATTTTATATAGCTTATATATTAATAAGTACATTTGATATATTCTATACATTTAGGTGTATATTATGTATAGATATTCTTAAATAGCACAATTAAAAATAGATTTGCAACCTGGAAAATTTGAATAAAATATTTTATATTTTCATAATACTTTATATAGAGATCCACCTATTTTTTTCTCCTAAGAAAGTCATTCTTGCCTTTTATAGTCCAACTCTCTCACAAGCCACAGATACATTATTCCTCTTGGTGAGTGCCAAGGAGGTTGGATCTTTCAACACTTTAAAAAAAAAAAAAAACAACAACAACAACAAAAGACTATGACATTTTAAATAACACCTTTGGGTCTTGTGGATTTTTTCTATGAAGATTTTTTTCCCCCATAATTGGGAAAGCTGTCTTTAACAAACATATTTAGATATTCCCTGGTGGCCTAGCAGTTTAAAGGAGGCACAATCAACATACATCCCAAGGTCCCAGGTTCAAGACCTGGGACCTGAGAAGCAACCAAGATGAACAACTGAAAAAAATAAAAACAAAGTGCTTCTTCCTCCTCCCTCTTCCTGCATGCCTACTAGACTTCATTCTTGCATACACCTTTCCTTTAAAAAAATAAAAATACATATTTATATTTATATAAAAGTTGTATCTTTAATGTATCTAAAAGTAACACTGTAACAGTGTAAAGTGACAGATAAAAATGTATAGAATCATCATTTCAAACAAATAGATGGTCAGATTTCTCTGACCACATAGTGAACAGTCCATACTTGTCCCACTTATTTGAAAGGAAATTATTCAAATATATTTAATATTCATGATTCTATTCCTCTATTTTGTTTGGCTGGTATAAAATTGGAAAAAAAAGGCCATCCCCAAAATAAAAGGGATCCATTTGGGAGGTAACAGATACTTGCTATTAAAAATATGCTTTTGAAAGGTATATGCTGTGGACAGGATTTCTGTTTGGGAGGGAAGGTAAACTTGGTGCTTCTGTGGACCTTACCTATCTCCCTAAATTTCTTTTTCCATCCTTGAAACTTTTCACCTCACAGTATTTGTACCTTCCTCCCAGGAAATATGGAAGGTCTAGACCTTACCACATATCTGCCCTGCACGATTTCATCAGCATGTTTCTCTTACGTTGTGATTTAAATCTTCACTCCTGTGAGGTCAGTGACTCTCCCTGAAAAGTCCTTTTTATTTTTCTTTCACAAGTCCAAGCCTGGTCCCTGATTTAAAGGAACATAATCCGTATTTGCTTGTTACTCAACCACATGCTAACAAATGGGCTAGTTGTTCTGACTCCAGTCACCAAAAAATTACTGATGCTCTGTGTCAGAATTCTGCTTCAGAAGTGTCTACCTTTTCATGGGACTCCCCTTGACACTGATCCCTTCATTCATGACCCCCTCCACTTCCCTTCCTATTATTTTTGAAAGGGAAAAACTGTCTCTTGCTGAAATGAAACTCTTTTCTTGGTGTGTGTGGTCAGAGTTATAGACAGGAGGGGAACAGATGGCTGAGTTTTAAGGAGACGATTCCAGGCTGCTGAGGCTTAACAAAGCTCATAAAAGGTAATTTACCAAAGACTTAGAGGGTCACAGGATAGTTAAGATTTTCCAAAGCCCCAAACCCAGGGCCCTTGCCAACACCTCCTGTTTGCTCCCCCACCCCCACTTCTAGCCTTCCCAAGAACGTGAGGTTGCCAAGCGGCCCCTGATGTAGCCGCTCTGGGCTCCCTTCTCCCAGCAACACTGTCTTTCAGCAAATGATCTTGGCAGTGTCAGCTGCTCGGCCGTGGCGGCCGTGGGCACCTGGCTGGGATCCCAGAGCCCTGAAGTGAGGGCTACGCAGCCGATGTAAAACAGCATTGGTGTCTCTATTGCAGTGGGGGGAATACCATGTTTGGGTTCTCATTTCACACCCCCACCCCCAAAGGCCCAGCTTGAAATGTCCTACACCTGCTCTGTTCCATTTAGCATTTGTGTCCCAAACCTCTTTTATTCTGCTCTTCATTTTCTTTCAGTAGAAAAATGGTCCCATCTGCTTCTCTAGGACTCTGTTCACAAAGGCAACCTGGGACTATGTCTGCCACCACAAGATGCCCCTTATTCCTCCCTGTGGGCTGTGGCTTCACCTGCTGTGGGATCCTGCAAAGGGCCGTCACCGGTGCTGCCAAGAGAAAATTCTGTTTGTGATGTGTTTTCTAGAATCTAGGAGAGAACTACTGTAAATACGTCTGACTCACTCTAGAAGCTGCAGGGTGCTGGCTACAGTGCTAGGAGCCCAGGGTGGCTGAAGTGATGCAGGGAACCTGTCATCAGGCAGGAAGTCACCCAGCTCATGGATGCTCACTTCATCAGACCGCTCTTGGTTTTCAGTGATGAAAGGTTCTGCTGAGATTTGCCAGGAGACCCATAGATGGGAGAAATTTGGTTTCCATTCAATGTATGCAAATCTAACCTCTAAGCTTCAAATCAGAGCAGCAAACACTAAGGCGTCCCTTAGTACTTTCCATGCCTGGGAAAATGCTAAGTACTTTCAGGAGGGTGAGGAATAGCATTCGGTTATAAAAGCAACACACGTTTCAGCACGCGGTGACGATCATTAAGGGGGTGTGCGCCAGCAACCACGGGCGCACACTGAACTCTGTTCCTGACATTCTGGGATGCAGCTGGTGTGCAACTCAGTGTTCTTCCAGGAAGAGCTAGTGTCTGAGGCGGGACAGGAAACTGCGTTCCCACCAGTTGGGCCTATCAGTGAAGAGCAGGGTTACACGCGGCCAGGTTTGACTGGGATTGTCCAGGTTTTGCAACATTGAAAATCAACCCCCTTCCTGAACACCTGAACCCATGTGCACACACACACACCATTCCAGTCCCCCGCCTGAACACATACGTCCCCCTCCACCTGGTAATACTCCGTTGGTCCTGGTTTCAACTCTAAAAGTCTAAGTCCAAGAAGCGGGTTCAGGGCCTGCAAGCAAACAAGAAACAGCACTCTCTAAAACTAGCATTCTGATCTGCAGGAAGTGCAAGTCCCCGGAGGAGGACTGGAATTGCTACAGGTAAAGCAGCATGAAGCAAAGCTGGGGAATAAAGTTGGGGCCTATGCAAAAGGCCCCCAGCAGACATGAAGGGGCTTGAGGCAAAGGGGAGCCGATTAACATTTTCAGCAAGGAGGACAGGACCTGGTGTGCAGAGCAGCAAGTCAGCTGCAGGTCTCAAGACTGGGAGAACTCAACAGGCAGGCAAACCCTTCGGGTTGGCTTAACTCTCCTCTCGCCACAAGCCAGTAGTTCCTCCAGAAATTCAGTTGGCTTTAGTTTAAAAATATCCCCAGACTCTGCCTTTCCTGCTACCAGTCCAGCATCCATCCCTACCCAGCCTCCAGCATCTCCCCGTGTGCGATTCCTTCTACCTGATCTCTGTTTCCAGCCTGGTTTCCTTAAGCCTTTTTCTTTTTGCCACAGACACCTCTTTAAAATAGCTGATGCACACCTAAGACTTATACAGTACTGCAATGTTCCGTCAATAAATGTTTTTAAATAATAAAACTTTTTAATAAAATATATCTCAGATCCCATGATCCTCTGCTCCAAACTTAGTAATGACCCTTTATCCTGCTCAGCATAAGCTACTGTTCAAACAGTGCACACTGGCGTCACTTCTGATCACCTTCCCAGCTTTCTCAGCTCCAGTCTCACTGACCTTCTGGCTGCTTCTCTAACCACTAGCCATGTTGCCCTGTTAGGGCCTTGGCCTTCCTCCTAGAATGCTTCTCCCAGGTAACTACATGGCTTGTCTTACTTAAACGTTATCATCAGTGAGGCTTACTCCCATCACCCCCATTTAAAGTAGCAAAGTGCCACCTCCCCATCTCAATTCCTGCCAGCACCCCTGATCTACCCTTTTGCCATGGTAATTGATATTTTTTAATTTATTATATAATTCACCCATTTATTAGATTTATTACCAGCTTTCTCCCTCCCCCTGCTAGAATAGAAACTCTTTAATGACAGAAAACTTGGTATATTTTGTCTGCTAAGTATATCCTAAGCTCCTAGAACAGTGCCTGGTCTAAAATATATCTTTAATATTTGTTGGATCAAAAAGTGACTACAGTTTCAATGAGATGATAGGGCTGAGCAAGGACAGTGATGAGGAAGAAAGGAGGATAACATTTTTAGAAACACTGATATGATTTCCTGATGGAGAATTCTGGGTGAAAGACAGGGAATGTTCTGGAATAAAGGTCAAGGTTGGAAGAACACTGGGCAGAGGGTGACCTGGTTTGGGGGGCTGGGAGCTAATGAACTCCATTCAGGACATTCTGGGATGGAATTGACTGTGGTACTCAAGTGAAGACCCAGCAAGAAATTATCATTCAAGCAAAGAAACTCATCGGAAAGCTCAGAACTGAGGTTGTAGAAATTGGGAGTCACAGGTATATTGACGTGTAAATATGGTAATGACACCCTAACTTGCTTGTGGGACTAGATATAACTAGCAAAGTATGAGAACCTGAAACAGTATTACCAAAGACTCAGAACCGTGATGTGCACCAAGTACAAGTTCCTGTAAGTGGTTTGCATTTGTTAAAAGGTAGAGCAGCAAAAAAACAAAGTTAGAGAATAAAGGCCAGGCCGTATTGCCAAAGGCCTTCACAGCATGTTCCAGGCCCACAGAGGGGAGAAGTTTCATATAAATTTCAGAGCTGTGTGCAAAGGCAAAAGCTAAATTTGTCTATAATATCAAAATTTCCTTCCACGAAGGCAGCTTTTCCTGTCAGATAAGATCTATAATGGCCCAAGACGAGACAAAGTTAAAGGTAAAACACTGTTAGGGTAATTAACTTTTGTTCAACTTAAGAGCACCAAGCCCACACAAAAATAAACTTAATCACATTGTTTATCTCAGATAATTATCTAAACATTCAGAAGGGGCAAAATATCATTTCTTTTCTCTCTAGACTAAAATGCAGCTCCCGCCTTGGAATTGCATAGTTTTAGTTTTGTGTTTTAAGGCATTGTACTAAGGCAGGTAATGTTATCTCCCTTTACAGAGGGGACTGGGTCACAAAAAGGTTAAGGCAATTCCCAAGGATTGTACAAAAAGTCAGAGGGCAACTTCTGGAACAAATTTTCAAAATCTTGGATCTCAGACTAGGGTTCCTCAAATTGAGGTCACCTTTCTGGCCACAAAGACTTAGGCAGATTTATGAGATAATCAGAAGGAAAGGCACAGCAATGATTCTGGATTTCTTGGTTTGGACACTAAGTGGTTCACTCTTCTAGTTGGTATTAAAAACTCTAAAGTCTGCCTTGTTTTAAAGTCCCAAACTCTCTCTTCCATCTGCATCATCATTCCAGCTTTGGATACTTATGACCCAGCAATACTGAGGCAGAGAATGGAAGGGCCTTCCTGTTTTCATTGTAATAGGGAAAAGTATTCTCACATTATTTTTTTAACAATGCAAAGCAGCAAGATCATGAACCAGGAACCTGAAATTCAGGGTGAAGTTCTGATCCTAGGGAGCTGAATGTGACTGAGAATATTGGCTGGTGGCTAGGAACGGTGGCCCTGTAGGTTCTGGTTTCTCATACTGCAAAATAAGGGAGCTGAACTCCATCCTTTGAAGCTGTTTCTTGCTCCAAAATTAGACAGTTCTATGTCAAATGAATAAATCTATCTGAATGGTCTATCATAATTTAATTAATATCATTCAAATTAAGCAAAATATATGTCTGGGCTATTTCTGACCTTCAGAATTCTAGGGGCTGTATGGAAAGACTGATCACATGGAGCTTCTCCCCAACTGGAGGAACACAGAAACATGGGGACAGGGTGTCCCTAGTCATGGCAGCGTCAACCCACAATGGGGAAGGTTATGATGCAGCAACTGGGCTTTGGAGGGTGTCAGCAGAGCCTTGTGGGAAGGCCATGTGGTGCCTTTTGGGGTTCTTCTCTCTGTCACCTCAAATCTTCAGTTAAACATCACAAAACATACAGAGGGGTCATATTGCTTATGGAAAACAGAGAAAGGACACAGCTCTGTGCTCTGCTTTCTGTCCAAGTTTGACTCAGGGTGGAGTACTGAAAAGTTCATGGGCTCAGAAGCAGAAATGGGAAAACAAGGGGAAGATTGAGGGCCTCTGGGGAGGGTCTCAGACTAAGATGAAGTCGAGTTTTACCTAAGTTCATGAGCAGCAAGTCACCTCTAGTGAGGCATAATTATTTCTGAGTTATGTTAAGAAACATTTTAAACCAAAATTCTGAAATGTTTACATAAAATATTAATAAAAATATTGTATCCAAACATGTTGAGCTGTAATTTAGACACTAACATTAGGCAAAAGAATTCATATTAATGACTGCACCTCTGTTCAAATCCAGTACTGAAACAATGACATACACAATATAAAACATTTCTAAAATCAAGTGCATGAAGTCATTACACATGTTTATGTATATCTACATTTATTGACAAGGGAGAAATATACAAGGTAACGTCGAAAGAGAAAACCAAAACAAAATCCAGATGGCAGAGCAATTAGTGTGACTATTTTTAAGATACGTGTGTGTGTGTGTGTGTGTGTGTGTGTGTGTGTGTATGTGTGCATGTGCGCGTGCGCGCTTAGGAAAAATATCTAGAAGGATTTACATGATATGTATATAATAGCATCCATCTCTTCATGGTGAGATTTCAAATTTTATTTTTAAAATGTTTATTAATATGTCCCTGCCTCTTTTACTATGTTTGTGTGTAGCTCTAAAAAAGTTCATTGCAATCTGAAATCAGAAAGAAAAAAAAAACCCAACTGAAGGCAATTCCTCCTCATTGACGTTTTCCCAAGGGAGCAGGGAACACCTTGTCTTAAATGCAAGTTGTCTCAGCAGTGTTAGAACACAGACTTGAGTCCTGAAGCTAACAGGATACAGCCTGCACCCTACACCCTAGAGCCTACAACTTACAGCTACAGCTTGTAACCTACAAATACAGCATTGTTCCAACCTGCAGCACTGCCCTAAAAGAGTGAAGAGAAGGGGATCTCTGGTGGGGTTCTCTTCCAGCTCTCTTCCTTAGAAATGCAGTTCCCACTGAGGACCAAATAAAGCACCAAACTCCACAGACTGTCCACATACATATTGGTTTAAGGGCCCGCTTAGCTCAGAATATGTCATTCACAATGAAAGGAAAAGAGGGCAGCCAAATGGGAAAACTGGATGAAAAATGTGAATCAAGTTTACATGCTTGGAGGCCCGTGAAAATACACAAAAACTAACGCAGTCTTTCTCATCAGATTTAGAGACCCCGTAATATTCAAACAAAGTGTCTAACTTGCAGCAAGGAGGCCATGCCTTGGGTTTCAAAGACGTTGAAAGCCTATAGCTTATCCAAACAAAAAGAACAAATGTGATTTGGGGTCATTTCCTGGCTCTAGGAGGGCCAGTAGTCATCTTGGATGGAAGTTCCATATGGCTCTCTGAGCAGATCTAACCATTTGGAATAATCAAGGGCATTTATTAGCAATCAATCATTGAATATTTATTGAGCACCGTGGACAGGAAATGGATCTCTTGTTTAAAGCAGTAATGAAATTCCCCATGGTTTCCTCAGAGAAGAGTTCCAGAAGGAAATTTCCAAGTAAACAGAAGGAGACATAAAGAACTCTGCTCTGCTCTACCACTCCAGCCTACGGAAGTTTACTTTCCCTTAAGAACTTCGATGACTTCTACTGTTATAAAATGCAACTCTCCTTTCTTTAAACTCCTGGGTCAAAATTAGACAAGGCCCTTTCCTTAGTTCCCTAAGTGATGCCTAGACTGCCTGACATTGGCAAGAACAACTTCACCAAGTATTAGAACGTGGCAAATATCTGTATGGACCATTCACCAGTGCAATCCAGAGTGAGTGAATGAGGCTATGATAACGGATCTAGTCACAGACACGGATGAGACTCTGGCATCGCCCTACGGAGCCTCTTCCCTTCTGCTCCCTGTTAGCAGCCTTCCACCATCATTTGTCTTATACCTCATTCTGCTTTCCAGACAATTTCTAAGGTCCACAATTCTTTCGGTTTCCAAATTCAGTTCCCTAAGGAAGCATGACCTCTCCTTATCTGAGGCCATGACAACTGTCTAATAGTTAGAAATCAAAAGAGTATTAAAGAAAGTCCTTGCCTCCAGGATTTTCTGCTTGTTTTTAATGTGTTAGACAATCTGAAGACAGAGCTTAATTATTTGAAAGCCAACAGTGACACTTCAAAATCTTGGTTCAGGTCAACCATAATAACAAATCTTACCTTCAAACAGTATAAACATGTTTTATAATAGAGGGAATTGAATTGAAGTCAACACATTTATTTAATATCTATTAATTGTTAAAATAATGTATAAAATGTAGAAAGGTTTACAGTGATAAAAGGTGACTTATCCTTAAAGAGTTTATAATCTAATAATAGCAATGGGACAAGTGTAGACTTCACCATACCATAAGACAGAAAGTAAAAACAACAAAGTCTTGGGTCTTTTAAATATGCTAATGATGCTTAAAGGGGGAAGAACACACATTCAATTGGACATTGAGGGAGCACTTCTTAGAGGATTTTGCACTCAAAAAGAAAGTGAATAAAGATGAAAGGTATGCAAACAGGAGGAATACTACTGGTCAAGGCCAGAGTTGAAAAAGCAAGGTAGTAATCAGACAGCCAGGTATGTGGGAGATTAATCCATGAAGGGACTAGAAAGCAAATTCAGAGTTAAGAGTGTACTTCATTTCACAAATGGCAGGAGACTGCTTAAGGTTTTTTAGTATTGCAATGTTACCCAAACCATGCACCAGTAAAATAACCGGATGTAAATATACAGGGTTGACTGGACAGAGGCACAGGCAGAGGCAGGGAGTTCAATGGTCTCGATGAGAACAAAGGTCTCAACAAGGAGGTGTTACTGTGCAGAGATGAGTCTGAGAGCTCAGGAAAGGTATCACTTGCAAGAGGTGGGAAACATAATATATGTGGAGGGAAATGAAAAGTCTGGAATCAAAATGACTTCATGGTATACAGCCTAGGAGGGTGGTGTAGTCATCAACCTTGACTGGGAAATCAGGAGGGCCTATTGGGACTAGAAAAACAACCAGTGAAGCAAGCCAAGGAAGACCTTCTAAAAGGAACAGAGTCCTTTGCTTTCTCTTTTTTGTTCTATGTAATCTTCATAAATGCCTGGTTACAGCTCCTTCTTCACAAGGAAGGAAGCTGGAATGAATATTTCATAGTAGTTCCCAACATTTCTTTCCTTCTACAAACAAATTTGAGGCTCTCGGGAGATTTGACTCTTTCCATTTGCCTCTTCTAAGTGATGAATAAGATGAAAAGCTGCCTAGGGATTAGGTAATCAAAGTAGGTTAAGGAAGTCATTGATTAAGAATCTCATATCTAAACAAATCCAAAAGACAGAGAGTCCTTAAAATTAGAGTGCAAGAAGAGGAAACAGCAGCATGCAGAGAGCTTCAGGTCATAGCGAAGCCCTCTCTGTCTCTGATCCAAAAGATCAGAGTGCCAACGAGCCAGAGAAAAGCTGTCCTCCCAGTGCCTCCTCCTACTCTCAGTGACAAGCAGAGTACCAGATGGTCAGACATTTGGGGACCTCTTATTTTTGCAATAACAGCAGAGGAAATAGTCTCTAGAACAGACTCAACTCAGGGCAGGTCTGTGTCATGAGCATCTTCTGCTTCAGAATGGCCGTTCAACTACTATCCTTCTAATTCGGACTTGGGGATCAAAGAAGGAGGCTGTTTTCTGCTCATTTAAACAGCTGTTTTTTAAAAATAGCTTGTCCTACAAAGTGGAGATTTTCTTGTCATCTTGCCAATCTCTGCTGGAAGTCTCCAGATCATGCATCTCAGTTTCCCTAAGACCACCCAGGCTTGGGTCTTGATCCCAGGAAGCCTGACAGTAGAGTTCTAGTTTGAGTCTGAAGGCCTGAGAACCTCCTGAGTCCAAGGCAGGAGAAGTAGGATGTCTCATCTAGAAGACAACACGGCAGAGAAAGAATTCGATCTTACTCCCCTGAGTGTTTCATTCCCGCTGGCTGCGAATTGCATGAGGCAACACACTGGGGGGCACATGCTGCTTTATTTAGTTTACCAGTTAAAATGTTCATCTGCAGAGCACCCTCACAGACACACCAGAATAGTGTTCAACTGAAAATTCAGGCGCCTGCGGCCCAGACACAAAAAATTAACCACCACTAGCTAATCATCATTAAATTCACTAAGTAGGTGTTTTATACATAAATCATTCTATCATTTGAAATTACAATTGTTTTATTTTCCCTCTTCAATTTTATGCCTTTATTTCTTTTCTTGCTTCATTATATTAGTTAGAATTTCTAATGCCACATGGAATAAAAATGTTCATACCAGGCAAAGCATTGTTTTTGGTCTTAGGAGGAAAAAATTCAGTATTTTACCATTAAATGTGATGCTATTAGCATACTTTTTCAAAATCATGCCTTTTATAAGATTGTGGGAATTTCCTTATATTTCTGATTTGCTAACTTTTAATAATCAATAGATGTACAATTTTGTCAAATAACTTTTCTACATTTATTGGATGACCATAAGGTTCTCTCTCTCACGGTGAATTCCAGGTGATTTTCAAATGCGAAGTCACTAGCATATGTATTGGATTCCCTTTTCACTCTTAGAAGTCTCTTTTTTTCTTCTTTTTTTTTTTTTGGTACAACAAATTAGATTACTCTCTCAATTTCACATTAACAAGTGGGTTTCTTTTCATTGGTAAAGTGGAGGTGCCTAGTTTTATCAGCCAGTCTAAGGGTAGGAGACCTCCTGGATAGTAGTAAGTAGGCTAGACATTTGGAAACCTAAATAAATTCTTATCTGATGAGATTTTAGAATATGCAGAGTTCTAAATCCATCCCTGATGCAGCTCTTCAACGACAACCACCTGGATAGTGCCTCGGCTCACAGAGGAACCCAGAATGGTGTACCTCAGAGCCCAGTCATATCTTGTTTTCTAGAGCCCTCACTCTCCATCCCATACATTATGAACCCGATCTTCAACATATTAAAAATTCCTGCAGGTTTAAGGTAAAATAGATATGTTAAGTGGAAAAAAGAAAGTCCTTTTATATATAAATATGATATATAATCTTATTTATTAATAAATACATTTAAAATAGAGTATACATATATACACTGTAATGTGTGTGTGTGTGTGTGTGTGTGTGTGTGTGTGTGTATATATATATATATATATATATATATATATAAATACATCTCAGACAATACAGCTCAATTTCCCTGGAACCATCTTAAATGATGTATATTTAAAGGAATATTTCAGAAAGAGTCAAAAATTGTCTCTTGGGAGTTTTCACTGCAATCTAGTGGTGTTTTAGAAGAGAAGTCTTTGAGAATTGTTTTCAATATTATCTAAAATTAATATCAACAGGAGTTAACTTCATTGAGTAAAGAATATGACACTTTATGTCATCTTTAAATAGAATCTTCTTTAGCTTAGGATTTTAGAGACATGACTTCTAATCTCAACTCTCTCACTAAGTCACTATGTGATCCTAAGCAATTCATGACACAAAATATCAACACTAATATTAAAATTAAGAATAACTTCCTATATTTATATCAAAACCTAACAGATATGTTACATGTAATACTTTTTCATTAATATTAAAGAGGAAAGATTACCATGGTGAATTCAAGATAAAAATTCAAGAGTGGAGATGAAGAAATATCAGAACACAGTAATACTGTCACCATGATACAGATGCATCACAAAGGTCTCATGGAACTGTCACAACATTCCTATAAGGCGAGTTCTGTCACCCCAGGAAAATGATACTCAGACAAGTTACCTGGCCAATGGCAGCGCTGAAATTCAACCCAGGCAAGCCGACCCTAAACGTTCCTTTTTAATCTTGATGTTCAGCTACCCATGTCCTAACGTGGAAAGCAGATAGGTAGAAAAATATATAGGTTTTTCACAGGAACATGATTACAGGGATGCTGTTAGAGGAACCAGCTAGAATTCTTATTTTAATCATTAATCTCATAGCTACCACTTGTCTATAGATAAAGAAGTCTCCTGAAGCATTTACCCGCATTTCTTTTTTTGCTCCTGAAGTTGACATTTGCCACTGTCTGACTGTACCTTCCTGGCTCTGTGCCTTTCTGCAGTGCCATCTCTGGCCACCTTGGGGTCAGTGCCCTTTCTGATGATTAGCCACTTCGGATTCCACGCACTTGCAAAACTTCCCTGTTTTGATCACTTCTGCATTTCCAAAAACCCATTTCCTTCAAGAGAGGACAATCTAATCCAGTGCAATACTTGGATCTAGGAATGCTTACCGCTTTTCTGGCAAACCCCTAGCCCTCATTAGTGGTGGGAACAGGATTAGGCAGCTGGCCCCAGCATCTGCAGGAGCACACAATGGAATGTTTTTAGACCTGTACTCAGCATCCTGAATTGTGCTTCCTTCTACACTAACTATTGAGTGGAACCCAGGGAAAACCTGCCCTAAGAGGCTACTAATAAATCACACTGGGGCAGCAAACATCAAAGTCAACCCAAGAAAACAGAGCACACAAAAATAATGTTATGTGTCAGAGTTCAGGACAATATGCCAGGTACTGAGTAGAATGAGTGGCCAAGACCAAGGTTTAGATGAGAACCAAATTCCAAGTTTTGAGTTTGAGTCATACCTGATTCAATTTTGTGATCAGTGGACAATGACATCATATGAAAACCTAGAATAAGAGAATGGACAAGCTAGAATCCAGGGAAATAGCTCTGACTAGGGAATAAACCTTTTTTTTTAAGTAACCAATTCCTTCAGACAGTGATAAGGAAAAGAAAACATGAGACCACTCCCTGTGCTTGAGAAGAACTCCTAGGCTGGGACTTGAGCACCATTTTGTCTCTGAGGTAAATTTTATAATCTTATCACATGTGTAATTATGGATTCTCAAAGGTTCCCAATAATGGCCTGAACATACTCTTTGTACACTGAAGCTATGGGTGGAATACTACCCCAGAAGTAGCCAATATTATGGTTTCTACATATTAATTGGAGATTCTCCAGATTCCAGTTCTGCAAGCAGCATGACTGAGTGTCATCTTCACAGGAATTCTCTGACATGTTTGGGGACTCCTCTTCTCATAAACTAGTAACACAGAGACAGCAGGACAAACCAGTCCAGAGAATTAGGCATCCTCAGATCCTGAACCCAGCTTCCTGAGGCTTGAATGGGCTGAGGGGATGAACACCAGAACTGCCCCGTCCTCTGGGCAGAAGCTGTTCATTTCCCACAGTCTCCTGGCCCAGATACAAAGTCTTTAGAACAGAGCCAGGAATGTTCCCTGGAGGTTGCATGAAGCCAAGAGGTCATGGGAGTGACACTGCTTAATGATTAATGACAGGGAACTCTTAGTCGGAATGATATTTAATTTACATTTAGGTGTTGCCAATTTCTTGTCAACAATAATTTCTCTAAGACATCTCCCCATTTCTCCTGAACCGTGTGATTATTACTGTTCGATGTGTGCTAGGACCTTCATAAACAATTGATGGAAGATACACAGGCCTGTCCAAGTGTCCCATCTAGCACCTGTTGTTCCGATGTTCGTCTCTATTGTATGTCCTAAAATGGTGTTGCTTTCTTCTATTTCTAGAACTGTATGGCTAATGGCATACTGTAAAAAAAAAAAAGGGGGGGGGGGCAATATTCTGCCTTACTTCTGTTCCAAAGTCCGTGAATGAAATATGCTCTATGCTTCTGCGTTACTTTATCTTAAGCAGCCATACTTAATCCCATTTCTTGGAAATTTTAGACTTAACTGAAAATGTAGATAGTCAAGACAAACCCTTATGTTTAAAAATAAACTTTTATATAAAATCTGAATCTCTGGAGTTGCCTTTCCCAGGAAGTATAACTTCTAATGATTTGCTTATCTTATTTGTTATGGTTGGTTAAAGAAAAAACTGGCAAACACACACTGTTCATGAGGGCGGGGGAGCATAAACTCTAACACAATCACATTGCCTAGTGGGTAGAAATCCTGGGTTCTCTATGAAAATACCTGATGAACACTTGCTTCTAATGTCTCCAATCGTTAGACCATCCTTCATCACCACAGTGCTAGTATTTTCAGGTGAGAAAGAAGTTTAGCAGTCACTGCTGTGGTCTGGTCCTGATTTATCATGTTCCCGTAAAGATCAGACACCTTTCTGAACGTATATGGGTTGACTGAATCCATTCAATCCCCTCAATGCTGTGGCCACACAATGTCCGAAGAAGTCAGCCACAATACTTCCTCTAGCTACACACACCTACGCCATTGCTATGTACTCTTAGTAAAATGGGGGCAATTCGGAGTTAGAACGTTCATCCTTTCCAAGTGACCTATGATTTGAGGGGGAAATCTTTCTAAATAGAAATCAAATGCACCTCACCATTTTCTTGGATATTAGCTTGATCCAGAGCCCTGCAACGGGAGCACTAGATCCTAGGGATGACAAGACCAAGTGTGAAGAAATTCATATTTTAAAATGGAGGCTATTTTATATTTAGAAGAGCTAATTGCCCAAATAGTATCTTAAGTATAACTCTGAAATAAGACCCATTATTATTATTGAAACTGCAATGTTTAGACTCATTTTAATTAACATTAGTTTTAGAGTATCTAGTACTTTTCAGATAGACATTAGCTTAGAAAAGTGTAATGAGTTTTAATTGTCTTCAGAAACTGGTAATATAGTCAGGGAATCTAGAATACAAAGAAATGTAACTGAGACTGCAGATATTTGGAAAACAAGGGATTGGCTTTTATTTGTCTTAACTTGTGGTCTTGTAAAACATATTTGGGTGATTTAGCTAACTTCTGTGTGCCTTATTTATTCAGATGAAAATAAGAAAATAATAGAACCTAACTCACTTGTTTATTATGAGGATTAAATAAGAGGATACCTTAGCTGGGCACAAGGTAAGTGCTCAATAAATATTAGCTCTTCTTATTACTTTTTAACAAGGTGAGGACAATTACAGCTTCTGAACAGAGTTCCCACCTTCATCTGAAAGTGTCATGGACGAGACTTGAGTCAAACTGTCTCACTTGAAGTTGCGGATTATAGGCTTTTATTCCACAACTGTTATAAACCCTATACATTAAATCAAAAATCCAATGAGTTCCTAAAAGATTTTGGCCCTGTTAAATAACTCAGGGTGAGCTTTCTCCTAAGTCCTAATAAAGAAAACCAGACATAAGCTAAGCAGTGATCCATCACAGCTGAAGCTTGCTTGGAACATGATTCTAAGGCATACATTCACTCCCCACTCAACATGTTAGCATTTTATAAATCAGTTTGCCTTAATCAATATTGTCTTTAATCAATTTTCCTTTTAATCAATTTCTACATGAGTTTTTCTCTTCTGCCTCACCCCGCCGCCTTTTGAATTGATAGTGTGTCTTAGAATCAATGTTGATGTAAAAGTAAATGCAGTGTAGGCAGTTATTTCTAAATTTCCTCATACATTTTATAACTTTTGAGATATTTAATTATATCTTTATATTTTCAAATGAATTCATAATTAATGTTCTAGTAATACATAGACTAGTAGCATTTATTATGAGGCCTGTGGTAATATAGAGTTGATTCTGATGGACAAATGATCCATTAGACCGTGGGCCGATTTTGCTCTTAGTTACCCATGGAAAGCCCACATGGATAAGCTACATCAGCACTTCTCTGAATCAAAGAGTAATTTCTAGGTGGAAACAACATTTCTGGAATAAAGTTTGCAATATCAGAATTGTTCTTGGTGTCCACTCAAGAGATCACGTATGTCTGACGCCATAGACTGTGCATGCCTGCAGCTGCCAGACCAAACCCCTCCTGACCACCTCTCTGGACTCTGCACCTGCTCTCCCCTTCCAGCTGGGGCCCAAGAGGAGTGTGATTGGTTTTCTAGGATGATCACTATATAAGGCCAGAACATGATTCTTCTGGCTTAAAATATTTAGCATTTTGTTCTTTTGGCATTTAATGAGGGTAATACATATGGATAACAAATTATCAATGCAAGCATACAATAACTATTATATATAGAAACTACGAAATGTAAGTTATATAGCTAAACTTTAATATTAGATTTATGCTGCTAATATTATTGTAACCAATGTTTATTTTTGAAAATATTACCATTAGTATATTCTGCATCAGAATCCAGACATTAAATGGATGAATTCACGGTAGAATTATAGAATGTTGGATTGTATTACATATAAATAAGAGAGGATGGCCAATGTATACCCTCTATTATATATCAGTTGGAGTCTAGTTTCGATTTTTAATTAATAGAATTCATTCCATTTTGAAAGTAGATTAAGTTATCATTATAATTCAATATTAAAATAAGAAATATTATTATATTTGAGAGTATTTTTATTCTTGATTGTAACCACGCTAAATAGATGGCTAATTGTATAAGCAGTACAAGACCCTGTTAGTTGAGGAAAGAGACACCCTTCCCATTCCATATGGCTTAAATTTTTCACTTTATAATAGTGCTCTAGGTGAGGGAAATGAAATTACTGATGTTAAAAATACTCTGAAGGAAACATGGAATACAGTGGATAATGAGTAAAAAATGTGTATATGGTCAATTCATACATAAAAATATAAATGTATTAATAATCAAAAATTAAATGAAATTCTAATTTAAAATACTACTTTGACATTTCAAATACAGATGCAAAAATATATCTCACCTGATAAAAATATTTTCATATGATAAAATAAACATTCTCATTGACTTTCTAGCCCCTTCTTATTGAACATTTTGCAATATGTATTACAAGCCTTAAAATCTTTAAGTCCTATGACCCAATCAATCCACTTCAAGAAATGCACTCCAGGGAGAACACAAAATGCATATTAATATTTAGGTTTTAAAATAATCCCTACAATATTACTTATAGGAGTTAGAACTAGAGGAACACCACATGACACACAATAGAAGAATAAGGAAATTATAAAATAAGCACCTGACTATTACACCATAATTTAAAATCATGTTCTCAAATATTGAATGACATGGGAAAATGTTAATGATAAGTGAGAACTGAAATATTTTGTGAAAAAATCAAATGTATCGATACATATATATATACTCTTTCCAATTTGCTAAATAAGGAAATACATAAAAGTTAGCCCATGACCAACATTGTGGCTATATTTTCTTAGGGACACAAGAATGGTCACTATGGATCAGATCCAGGTTCTAAACGTCAAAGAGGACTCAGCCACAGCTCAAGAGGACAGAACTGTCTACCTTTACAAATGTTTCCCAAACAACTCAAGTTAAAATAATAAGAAAAACAGCTTATTTCAGGTAAAGCACTTTTCAGTTGACAAAATTGTTCAGCTATATTTTCTCTCTAGAGCTCTGAGATTGTTCATAGAACTATTTCATTTTACAGATGAGAAAATCAAGGCTTAGAAAGTGTTCCAGTTGGTGAGTGCCAGCAGCTTTCACCATCACCCCTCCCCTTTTCTGTATAAGCTATTTCCTCTGGCAATGCGATGTCATTTTTTAAGTACCTTCTACTGCTTTTGGAATTCATGTTTATGTCCTTCGTGCACTTTCTTGAGAAAATATATTGCTTCATTTAGTTCAAGCTATATTTTCTAAAATTGACTAGTTCCAGGGTCAATGGGTAGAGAATAGTTATATAATTATAAATAGACCAATCGCCACCAGCAGCAGCAAAATGCACCTCTCAAAGGACAAAAAACATGAGAGAGGAAAAACATCATTGAAGGGGACTTTCCTGGGGTCAAGAGGAGAATTTCTAGGAGAGCGGTTGAGAGTCAAGGGCCATTATGAAGATGTGCCAGCTACAGTCATACATAAAAGGCACACTTAGCCTTTGTTTGAAGTCCACAGCAGGAATTTCACCACCCTTAGATATTCTGTTCTACCCTGTGGCTATCCAGATCTAGCCTCTCAAGCTCCTCTGTGCAGTGAGTCAGCTGGGAAACTTGATGACTGATTATCTGATTGTGGTCCAATTTAGTAGGTCGGGGATAAGAGCAGAGATCTTGCATTTCTACCAAGCTCCTAGGTAATGCTGATGCTGCTGGTCTAAACCAAATAAAGCAACAAGGCCCCGATATCCAGCAGCTGGTGGGTTGGCACAGAGATTTCATTTGATTCTTCTTCCATAGCTGACTTTTCTACAGCTAAGTCAATGACAACTCTCTTACTGTAGTTTCTTCAGCAGCAATTTTTCTATGTTATTGTGGAATTCCTGTATAGTGATTCTTGATCCGAGTTCTACATTATAATGACATAGGGAGCTTTTTAAAATTTGATTCTGAGGTCATGTATCATTAAACTAAATCAGTATTGCCAGGGGTGTGATCAGAATGCTCAGAGATTCCCAGGTGATTTTGAGGAGCGCCCAAGTCTGAGAACTTCTCACTAAAAGGATGTTGAAGGCAGAGAAGGACTCCATTAATCCCGTTCCAATCTGTGCTGTCAACATTTTTAAGTCCAGGCCTTTTCTTTGCCTGTAATGTTAACTGGGTAGTAATTCCCTAGAAAGTCTATCTGCAAAGAGAAATCTTCTCTTGAGAGAAAGTTACTTCAAGGAGAAACCAGTTGAGGAAAGTCAATACAGGAACTAGTTTTTCCCTTGATTTCTGTGAATGGAATTACAAATTCATTCAGAATTTGACCTTTCATTTCTGTTTATTTTGTACCAAATCTTTGAATCATTTTGGAAGAAGTAAATTTTTTCTTCAAGAAATTACAGGTATTTTAAGACAGAAAGCCAACTAATCTTCCAGGTAATTAATCTCAACCCTTACAGGAACCTAGGGAACTGGCAACACCATCAAAGAGAGGTTTCAAATAGATCAATCAGTATGACGACAACCTTTTTCTGCTGAAGTTGACTTAATCAAGCGAACTAAAACTGAAACCATGTTTTGTTAAAAGCAAACTTGAGATGATGAAGAGTTTTTAAAAGTATATTAACAGAGGAACTCAATGAAGATAAAAAAAAAAAATCAAAGAATCAAAGACAGCATTCGAGACCTCTGGGATAACATCAAAAGGAAAAACATTTGCATCATAGGGGCCCCAGAGGAAGAGAGAGAAAAGGGGACAGAAACCATATTTGAAGAAATAAGACATGAAAACTTGCCCAATTTAAAGAATGAAGTGAACCTCTAGATCCAGGAAGCTCAAAGAGTTCCTAGTAAAAGAAACCCAAACAGAAATACACCTAGACGTATCAGCATGAAAATGTCAAAAACAGAAGATAAGAAAGACTATTAAAAGCAGCCAGAGAAAAATGTGTCACATACCGAGAAGCCTCCATGAGATTGTCAGCAGACTTCTCAAATGAAACTCTGCAGGCCAAAGGGAATGGCATAATATACTCAAAGTGCTGAAAGAAAAGGATTTTCAACCTAGAATACTATAGGCAGCAAGATTATCATTCAGAACTGAAGGAATGATAAAAACCTTTTCTGACAAGCAAAAGTTAAAGGAGTTTATCACCACAAAATCAGCTTTGAAAAAATTATTAAAGGCTGCTCTATAAAGTGTAAAGAAGCCACACAGAGAAAGTAAGACAGCAAATACACCACAGCGGGTGTTGTCTGCCAGCCGTGGTCAAATTAAAACCACCAGCATAGTTTCTTGCTGCTGGTCCTTGTTCATCAGTACAATTCATCAACCATGCGGTGGAAGTGTCCCTTTCTTGCCTGCCAGCTTCTGTGGACTTTCCATGAACTGGTCCTGACCCAAGACCACACAATGACTTTCTTCACCACCACCGGACCACAACCACACCTTCTCCAGATGATAAGCATCCTAACCTTAGGGAGAGGTTCCCTCTTTTCAACATGTTCCTTCCTCCAATATTCAGTTCCTTCCCAGGGTGCATTTAGAGAACTCATCCCCTTTATAGTTAGTGCCCCAGTGTAATTCACAATTATATGTAAATTTTCCATGTTTTCATTTAAAAACAAAACAAAACAGAAACCACGTGGTGCACCCTGGTGGAGCAGCAGTTGTGTCAACTGCCTCCAAAGCCACAGGCTACACACCTCTGGGTTCGAGTCCTGGGTCCGGGGGGGAAACAACCAGTGTGAGCAACAAAAATGGAAATGGAATAAAAATGCTTCTCTCACAAAAAATAAAATTTATATTAAAAAACATTTATCACAATTTCCCATCCATTTTATCACGCATCTAATGATTTCCTGGTTATGATGATTATGACTGCCTACAAAAGAAAAAAACAGAACAAAACCCTTTTCTATAACCCAACCCATATTTAATGCTTATCTTAAATGCCTTCAATTTAAAACATGTATTCTTATGATCCTCCAATTTTTCCAGCATATTCTCATAATACAAAGGGCTAGTACCTTTGTACTAGCTACTAGCTACGATGTACTAGCTACTTTGTACTAGGCTACTCAACAGGGAAAAAACAACCACCAACCCAAGACATTGGTGGGAAAACCACCACATCCAGGCTTTTAAAGCAGACAGTCTCATCCCTGAGGACATCAGAGGAGAGTTCAGTTCTAAATGAACATACTGTTCAGCTCACTGGGCATCTCAAGCACTGATATGTTCACTTGATAACTGAAAGTTAAGTTTTCAGGGACATTCCGAAGCGTAGTCATTCATTCAGTCATTCATTCAGCAAGTATTTATTGCAGGCTTATTATGTTCCAGACATTATTCTTAGGTGCAAAATACAGAAGTGACTATCCTTGTCCTCATGGGCTCAGAGGTCATCAGGAGAAGCCAACTTATAAACAAAGAGGCCACGTGGTACAGAGGTGAAGAACTCAAGTAGAGTCAGATAGATAGATATTTAAATACCTGCCCTGCCACTTTCTTAGCTATAGGATCTTAATTCTAGCCTCGGTCTCTACGTCTGTAAAACCTCAATAACGATAGATCCTATAGAAGAGGGTTAACTACACAGGCTCAGTGAAATCTTCTATGTAAAGCCACTGAGTCCGGGACCAGGAATGTAAGACTGCCCAGCTCTGTAGCAGCACATGGAGAAGTGATTGATCTGACTAGGTGGACAGAAGCACTTCTGTTTCAAGACTTTATGATTATAAATAGCACTGTGTTGAAGCCAGCTAGCTAAGAATAGAGGAGGAAAATGTCTAGAGTAGCTTTGTAGCCACAGGACATTCAACCTATGAAAGAAAGAAATATCCAATTATCTGCGAGGCTGAAATCCGAGAGGATCTTAATTAGCCTTAGTGTGCTGGAAGAGGCAGTTCTTCATAACTCTCTCTTTTGAGCATTCAAATCAGGAATATACTTCCTGTACATGAATATCCTGTTAGAAAAGAGAGATTGTGATAAGGGCTTCACCGCAGTATTGTTACTGTCAAGTAAAAGAATGTATGTGAAATTCTAAATAGCATAGCATTGTACAAGATATACGATTGCACTAATTATGCAGGAGAAGACAAAGTACTCTCCCCAAGGAGCATACCAGGCAATTCTGATGACGGGACCATCCAGTTTGCCTCTGCTCGTGGTCCTAAATTTGCTTAGGAGCTTAAAAGGGAGCTCTGGTTGCAGAGGGGGTAGGTGATGATCATACAGTAGATTAAACAGATGTTGAAATATATTGCTATACACCTGAAACACACTGCAAGACACTCCGATCTGAGCTAAAAATAAAACCCATAGTCTTCCCACCTAGGGAACCTGGGTACAACTGATGAAGGGATGACCCAAGAATAGTAAGAATTTTTATTCTGGGTAAGAAAGGATGAGTTAAGAAAATTCTACAGACTGATCAGAAGGTAGAAAGAGCTCAGACTCCAAGGACCCACCCCCTGGAGGGAAAGGGGAAAGCATGAAAGGAATGAGTGGCATCTCCACTTGCCTGGGGAAGTTAAATTAAGCCAAGCCAGACTAAAATAGAGAACTACACTTGTCTGGAAGTGTAAAGGGTAAACACTAGCCAGCATAACAATGAGCAAGGACTAGTGAGCCCCCAAATGAAAGCACATGTGACATAAAACAGGCTCCAGCCTGAAACCACCACCGGGTCGATTGACAAAGGCCCCTACGCAGGCATTGCTGGGTTTGTGTTATTTTTTGTTGCCTGCCTGCCATCTGAATACCTGTGAGGACTCTACTAGTGAATGAGTCTTGAGAAGATGGGAGATCTTTGGATTTTGAGGTTGGAGTGAGAACAGCCAAATGACAGGAATTTTTCCCTTACCCAGGGCTGGGGCATCCAGTCCCACTGGCAATAATGAGTTGAGCTTCTGGCTGTCAGCTATCCTCCTAAGTGACCAGGGGATATAGCCTATGCAGAGACACAAAAATTCTTGGTTGCTTGTTTGTTTGGTTTTTACCCATGGTCCCAGGGCTTAAACCCAGATTCCTTAGCTGCCTCAGTCACCTGAGCTACAAGGGAGCACCGACACAGATTTAAGGGCAGACTGCTTTCTTCCAGTAAATCAGTGTTTCTCAACTTTTCCATCCTCTTCCCCGACCTTGTCCTTTAAGTGAAATTTTTAGACATTTTGTCCTCTGATCACCTCTCTGCTCTATGAAATTTTAACATGACAAATTTTCAACATATCTGTTTATAGACTATAGTCCTTTGGAGGACTGCAGGACATTAAACTTCTGTTCGTTCCTCCAAAAACAATGTTCACATGTTTTCTGGGCAAGATTGCCCTGCTGAGAACACATATAGTCTAGTCGCTCCTGCTTTTGTGAACAAGAGTCCATCTCTCATATTTGCCATCATGAACCTTGATAAGTACACCCCATCTTTTGTTGTTAAACCTAAATCAATAAAGTCGATGCAATTCTCATGTACCTTACACCAAAATTTATACAATTCTGCTAAAATTTAAAAATTTTGAAGAAATTTCTTAAAAAAAAAAATACCAGTTAACAGCTACTCTCTGTCTCAGACAATCAGTCAAGTATTTGACACAATTCTTTATTCATTCGCCACACCTTTCTATGCCCGCATCATTAGCTTTGCGCCATACGGAACAGGATACCAGAGTTCAGGCAGATGAGTATCTGAATATGGTTACCCTGTGGTCAGCACCAGAGCCAGGAGGTGAGCCTTCTCCTCACCTCACTTCATGGCAAATTTGCTTGGAAACTTAAAAGGGAGCTCTGCTTGCTGGCAGGGTAAGCGGTGATGATACAGTAGAACAAGCAGATGTTGAAATATACAGCTACACACCTGAAACTTATATACTGTTATGAACCAATGTTCTTTCAAATAAAAAAATATAAAATATATATTAATTTACACATGTATGTGAGTTACCTTCCTCCTAGGCTGCCTATAAGGTGACGGGGTAGGGGTGAATTTAAATTATTCCACAACTGCTCTGTGTCTACACAAGCCCATCAGAACAGGGCAGGCCTGGCCAGGAGAAAGGCAGTCCTGCTGGCAGCCATACTGTGTCCACTGTTATGCTCCCCTCTCCTATTGGGGAAAAATTGGGGATCTGGGACACTAAGAGGACTAAGAGCAGCAGCGAGCCACCTGCAAAGTGGAAGCCCTTTAATATTACCAGCTGAATCATGCTTTGTGCTCTGTGTGTATGTGTTATGCACAGATGAGGGCACTAGGAAAGCCATAGCACAAAACAAAGATAATTAAGAAAAAGAAAGAAAGAAAATATTCATCTTCTAAAGTTCAAAATGTCATTTTAGATGACATTGGATGGTGTGTCCTGGTGGCCTAGCAGATAAGGCCACCAGATGTACTCCCCATTCATTCCAAGGAGCCAGGTTTGAGACCCAGGCCCAGGGGCACAACCAAGATGAACAACTCAGCAAAATAAATGTTTTTATTCTTCCCTCTTCCTGCCTGCCTGACGACTCACCTTCATTCCTGCTTGTATTTTTCCATCAACAAATAAAAATAGGCATTTTAAAGTAAGACAACAGACTTGAAAACAAAATTGGTTGAAGTACATAAAATTTTCTAACTTTCTTTCTCTAACACATGGAACCAAGTGCACTGTACTCAGGGGCACTTTCTTTCAAAGTATAGGGAATATCTGGGCTAAGGAAGGGGTCGTCTCGCAGGTAGGAGGATAAAAGACACGCTAGCAGGGCGGGGCGAGCCTGAATTAGCTCTTGCAGTCCAGGAGGTTTGCGAGCAAACAGGAGACACACAGGAAAAGCAAGGACAGAAGCCAGAAATTGATCCACACACCACTCTTTCACCTGACCTCGGAGGAGGGGGGGTTAGAAACACGCTCTGTCATACCCTTGGCACCTCCAAAGTGGCACAGGTGTGCCCTTCAGGAGAAGGCAGTGAAGGCCTGTAGATAACAGATGTGAGGCCATGCTCCTGACTCCCTCCATGCTACAAGGTGGTCCAGAAGGCTCTAGAACCCCTATTCTTGAGGATGGGCAAGGCCTGGCACCAGAGAATCTGATGAGGGCAGTGTCTTTTAAGACGAGGGGCAAGTCCTCAGAATCATGGCGGTGGGTGCAGTCCCTGTAGAAATGAACAAAGACCACAAAATGAGGAAAACAAACACTATCAGTTTCTCTGTAGCAAGAAAGTCAGCCACCAGCATTTGTGCTTTTGCAAGAGATGGAAAGGTAGGCAGAGGAGTAGGAAGGCTTTTCAATGGACAAGGGGGAGTCTTCAGTTGTGGTCTGACCGGAGGGTATTAGCATGAGGAGGCTGCAGGGAGACTAGTGAGGAGGGCATCCTCTGTGATTGGCTAGAGGTCCACGTCTGACTTGCTCTAGTTGGTCCTAAGTTGGAAGCAGAGACAACAATTTCATAAACTGGGTACGCCCTGGTGGAGCAGCGGTTAGGTCAATTGCCTCTGAAGGATGCAGTTCACATACCCCCAGGTTTGAATCCCAGGTCCGGAGGGAAGATAACCAGTGTGAACAACTAATATGGAAATAAAATAAAATGCTCTTTCCTCCTCTCTCTTCCTAGCTTTCTGCCTACTCGGTTTCATTCCTGCCAGTACCCTTCCTTAAAAACGACAACAAAAAAGTTACATAAACTGTCAGTTATTAAAAAAGCCAGCCCTGGCCATTAGGGCTGAGTACTATGGAAGTGACTGCTCAGCCTCCAGGACTGATACTAGCGAAAGCTTCTGACCGCCTCTGTAATAGGCTCAGCACAGGCTGGCATCCTGGGCCGGCTATGGTAGAGAACAGGGTGCTTTCGTGGGCAGGTGGCTGCAGCAGTGTCTGAGCTCCAGGTTTTAATGGCCTGGCCAAGGTCGGTTTATATGCTCAGTCTCTCAGCCTGCGTGCAAGGGGTCGCATGCGGCCAGGCCTGCCTGGCTGGTTTGAGGAGGGACAATCAATGTCTCCCCAGTAGAAACCTGTGAGGACGTGGTGAATCAGAGACCTGAGAGCTCCCCTCCTCAGCCAGGACACAGACCACAGTGTGCCAGGACGGCCTTTCGGAAAGGGAAACCCCAGGGGTTGGCAGAGCTGCTATAGAGACTGCGGACAGCCCTCCTCCCATGTCCCTCCACCTCTTCCCGTCACCCCTTCCAGCCTGGGTGCTGTTACAAGTGTAACTCTTTCAGCTCAAAGAAAAGATGGGCATTGGCCACGTGCACTTTATTTCAAGTTAGATTATGTGCTATTGTTCTCAAGTTCTTTACATACTGTCTACCATTATACAGTTAGTATTTTATTTAATCGTGGAAGATGAGATTTGATCTGGTTTTAAGGTAGGGGTCCTTTGCAGAATTTCTGGCATCACAGTGACAAGCACTCATCAGGCTTTCAGCTGATTTATTAAGTTGACCCTTGTGAAATTGCCCATATTCAGTGGTTCTGGCCCCACAAAATCGCAATTTCCTAGGGCTCAAGTAAAGAACAAACTAGTTTCATGAGCTTTACTTCTAGGAACCAAGTTGGTGGCTGAAAAATATTCTGAAAAATCGTAAGGCCAATTTTAAATTCTCATTTTTATTTAGGAAAATTGCAACTATGTTGCCTACATACAATGTTTACTGATCCCTTGTATGATTTTTCAAAAAGCACAGATCTCTCTAATTCAGCAGAGAGGCTTCCTCATTACAGGGAACATTTTTTGAAGCACAGTCTACTTCATCTTTCACTTATCTATTCTGGAGTTGGAACTTTTTTTAGACCTCAAAGTGATGTGTTTGAATTCTTTGTCAAGATGGAGCAAAAAGAATAAAATTAAACTTCATCTCTTCTGCAGAGGTGGTGGAGGGAAGGCAGAGGGAGGTCAGAAACCAAGCTGGTCACCTGTGAGAAACAGGGAAGACAGTATTAAGTAAACCGCCCTGTTACACAGTTCTCCTTGGCCCGTCGATTAAGGGGAAGCTGCCTCAGCTCTGGTTGAGAAGTGTGCTCACCATTGATCTTCTAATGTGCTGGTGGAAATATTGCCAGCCACTATCAATTGAAAGCCCCTGTCATTATGCTTCTTGTGAGAGAGATTCTAATTGAGGGTTTTGTGCTAAAACCTTGTCCCCAAATCCTGTTTCACACTAAGTCAAAAGAGGGGCTGCAGCAACTGCTCTCACAAGGAAGGCATGAGACTCCCTGAAGAATTTTCCTTAGTTAATGAATCAGATGCATGGAGGCCATCTTAGGCATTTTTCTTTGCTACTCAAGTGAAACACTTCAAGTGTGGGTCAAGTTCAAGGTTGGGAGGGTCATTATTTAAGTCTAAACTCTAGGTTGCCTACCAGGTCACATCACATTTTTGAGATATAAAAATATTAACATCACCCTGAAAGGTGGATCCCCCTTGACGCAGATTATTTTAGATATCACACTAACTTGTATTGCTATTTCCTCTACTTCCTCGGCACTTAATCAAAATCATCTTTAAGTTCTATGTTGATGTACCCTGGTGGAGCAGCAGTTGGGTGCAGTCCAAGGTTCTAGGTTTGGATCACATGGCTGGAGGAACCACCCAGATGAACAACTGAATAAAATAAATGCGTCTTCCTCCTCTCTCCTCCTGGCTTTGCTCACCTCTGCCTCGGGTGTTAAGTCTTGAGTCCACGAAAAGTCCAAGAACCCAGAGAGGGGGCTGTGGAGGGGGGATAAAACCAAAGTGAACAACTAAATAAATGCTTCTTTCTCCTCCCTCTTCCTGCCTGCCTGTCTACTTGACTTCATTCCTGTCTGCTTCCTTAAAAAAAAATAATAATGATGGCACACCCTGGCAGTCTAGCAGGTAAGAACACTGGATGTAGCCCACATAAATCTCAAGGACTTGGTTCAAGACCAGGGCCAGGGGGAACAATCAAGATGAACAACTACATAAAATAAATAAAGTGCTTCTTCCTCCTCTCTTTTCCAGCCTGCCTGCTTATTCACCTTCATTCCTGCCTGTACCTTTCCTCAGGAAAAAAAAAAAAACACATATATACATATACATATTATATACATATATATATGTATATATGAATAAAACCATTAGTCTTACCCCACAGCACCTCCTGGCCACAAATAACTGTCAAGTGTAGCGAGTAGGCCTTCATCTCCACAACTAGGACTCCACGCAACTCCAAGAACACAGGAGAACACATGTTAGCACCATGGCTAAAAGGTATTGATTTGAACCCTGACTTCAAATTCCAGGCATTAAATTGGATGGTCATCAAATGTGATTAAGATAATGGGAGATTGGGAGGAATAAGTGTAATGAAAGCTATTCTATGTGTCAACATTACAAAGATGCACACAGAGCCTGAACCACCATGAGATGACTTTCAAAGGCAAGAGCAGATAACTCACAGTCCCCTGTGCTCACCCTCCGAAAGGGGCCTGGTTGCTGGCCTTTTGGCGTCTCCCCCGCTCACAATGCCTGTTATGTGCAACAAAACGATTTTGCTCTCATCCCTTGGCAAGTTCTCTTCTCGTGAATTCTCTAATAATGTCTCCACAAGGTTTCTGTGTACTCACGAAATATAAAACCAAGGCTATCATAGGAAAACTTTAGCCTCAGCTTCACCCCTGAGGGCCGAACTTTCAATGTCAGAGTTTGACTCTAAGGAGGAAAAAAATGGCTATGTAAAGAAAAACAAAATAAACAAAAACAACCCACCTATTCCTTGTCCCTCTGTATTCTTTCTTTGAAATTAAAATTCACCTCAGAAATCAAAACTAAATAAAATCCCCAGAAAATATGAAACGCTTCTCATTTCGCTCCCAGCACTGAGTCTCCCTCCACTGCCCATTGCTGCCTTAGCCAGATAACCTATTATAGGAGTGAAAACCTCCAAACCCTGACAAATAAATCATTCTGAAAGCTGGGGCTTCCCAAGGGTAACATCAGAGATTATCAGCCAGGCAGAAATGTTAACATCCATTTTCCCATCATTGTGAGGCCTTTTGTTAATGCAGCTTTTTCTTTGCAGAAAAGGCACAAAGCCCAGCATTATGGGGACATTTTATGCAAATAACAGTTAGACTGTGTGGAACTGCTCTGTGTCAGTCACTGCAGCCCTGGCAAATGCTCCTCACAGAAAGATTTTCATTTCAGTGCAAAGTCACCTCACATGACCCTGGGACATTCAAGGGTTGAAGCCATCCATGGGTCTCCAATCTCAGGTGAAAATGGTCAGATATGGAGCAGGCTGAGCTCTTAGTGGTGGTCCAGGAAAGGAGAGACTAGACAAGAGAAGGAGGGGCCTCCTCCCTATCTCCCTGCCTGGGGCTGAAAAGCAAATCAGATCCATTGTCTAATTGTCTAACACTAAGAACCACGGGATTTCAGAGCTAACTATGCCATCTCACTTTATTCATATGTGTAGGGACACTGGACACTGGTGCTTAGACAGGTGATGGACTTGTCCAGGGCTGGAGAGCCTATTCATTGTGGATCAGGACCAGAGTCCACATGGTACCTGCATCTCGGATGTCCTGAAAAAGCACAATCATAAGGTTGGAGCACTCTGGAGGGTTCTGAAGAGGTAACAAAGAATAAAACAGAAGCTATGCTCTCAGAAGGCACTCAGTTCAGAAGGAAGGGCAGAAGTGAAAAGGTGGCAGACGACTGAGCAACCTCACTGCTTATTATCAGGGAACTTGTGAAATGAATTGTGGCACATCCACATTGTGGGAGAACAAGCAGTTATGAAACTAGTCCTAGCAGACCTACAGTTCAGATGTGGAAAGAGTTGCATTGCTGGGTGAAGAAAGCTAAGTCTACATTTCTCAAATGCATAATGAAGGGTTTGGATTTGATCAGTGGTTTTCTAACCTTTTTTTAAAAATGTATAGTAGAATAGACATAAAATGCAATGTGTGAACATTTTATTTTATATTTATTATTATTTCACTAGCTTATAATAGGATATAAGTTTCAGGAGAACAGAGCCATACTTCAGTATTGTATCTGCCCCTTTTTAATGTACACTTCAATGGTACTGAGTATATTCACATTGTCACACAACCATCACCCTCTCTGTCTCTAGAACACTTTCATCTCCGGTGACTGAAACATACTCATCACGCTCAGCTGACTCCCGTTCCCACTCCTCACAGTCCCGGTAGCTACTATCTAACTTCCTGTCTCTGTGAATGCGACTTCTCTAGGTGCCTGTATAAGTCAAAACATACAGGGTTTGTCCTTTTGTGGCTGATTTCTTTCACTTAGCATGTTTTCGAAGTTTCTACATGGTGTATGTAGCATGTCAGAATTTTGTTCTTTTTTAAGGCTGAATTATATTCCATTGTATGAATATACTGTATTTTTTTATCCACTCATCCCTGGATGGACACTGTGGGCTGTTTCCACCTCCTAATCATTGTGAATAAAACTGTTGTGAACGCGGATGCACACGTTTCTCTCCCAGTCTCTGCTTTCACTCCCTGTGGACATATACCCAAACGCATGATTGCTGGCTCATATGATCTATTTTAACTTAAATAAACAACATACTGCTTTCCTAGTGGCTGCTGTTTCACATTCCCACCAACAATGCACTAGGGCTCTAATATCTCCACCTCCCTGCTAATATCCATTTTCTAATTTCCTGTTTTTGTTTCTTTGTTTTGTTATTAAAAAATAACAGCCATTTTATTTCAGTGGGTGTGACGTGGCATCTCAGGTGGTTTCATCGGCATTTCCCTGATAATTAGTGATAGCCTCTTCATGCGCTTATTGGTCATTTACGCCTTCTTTGGAGAAAAATCTGTTCAGGTCCTTTGCCCATATTTTAATTAGGTTGCTTCTCTTCTGTTCTGTTCTAACCTTCTGAAGATACCCCCACTTTTCATAAAATTGTATATCGAAGTTCAGTAATAGGAAAAGTCCATGCTGCTTTGGTTGAACTGGAGTCATGGAGAGAAACTAGTGCTCTGATTCCAACCTTTCCAAGGGCCTCTCATCCAAACTCTGTCCATCTGTCCCTCCTGCACCTCCCCCAGCAGCAGGGGACCCCTGAGGTTCCTCCCTGGAAACCAGAGGGATGGATCACATAACTGAGCATGTTTGAAAACCATTAGACTAGATAACCTCTAGGTGACCTCCCAGGTAAGCAAGCCCTGTTTATGTGAGAAAGTACCAAAGTTTAATCTGTATAAAGGAAATGCTACATAAAGTAAAGAAATGCTCATTATCTTACTATGATGCTAGCTCCCTTCCAGAAAGACCCTGTTTAATATATAAGCTGAATTTATGCAATATTCTTCTGAAACACTAAGAAGATGTTATCTTGTTCAAGTGTTTCTAGATTCTTGTAGCGAATCTGAATACGCACCATATCCTGTGTATCCAGTGCTTGGGTAGGTCTATTTGAGAAAAAAAAAAAAAAAATTTAAATAATAAGCTATTAGAAATATCATTGTAGAACAGGACTTGCAAATTTGTCTTTAATTTCTTCTGTCTTTCCTGTATCAGCACTGGCTCTCTTTGCAAAGTGGCTTTGTGTTCCCTCCCATCAAGAAGGCCAATCAGTTTTTCTATTCCCTGAGTCTGGCCTTGCAAATCACTTCGATCAACAGAATGAGATGGAAATCATGTTGGGCCAGTTCTGAGCTTCATTTCTGCTCTCATTCTTGGAATTCTGTCCATTACAGTCAACACAAGCTGGGCCTGGCCTGACCTGCCTGGTAATGAGAAACAAGTGGTTCCATCACCTCAATGCCCCAGCTGACAGCCAGCCAACAGTCACATGTCCTTGAAGCCATTCTAGCCAGTCGAGACCCAGTCCCACCACCCACTGACCACAGATGTGTGAGCAAGTCAGTGCAGAGCAAAAGAATTCCTTAGTGGCTCACAGCTTATGAGGGGTGATGACTGCTTGTTCTAGGGTGCTGAGATTTGGGTGGCTTATTACATGGCGACAACTAACTGATATTGCCATCAACTACATTTTATAAGAAAACCAAACGTGACAGAGAATTGATAGATAAGAGATAGTAGGCATGCCCTGGTGGAGTAGGGGTTTGATCAACTGCCTCTGGTCTAAGTGAAGTCTACATTCATTCCAAAGACTTGGGTTCACATCCCAGTCCAGGGAGAACAAACAAGATGTACAACTAAAATAAAATTTTTTTAATAATTCTTCTTCTTCTCTCTTCCTGCCTGCTTGCCTGCTTGCCTTCCTTCATTCCTGCCTGCACCTTTCCTTTGACCAAAAAAAGAATAGTAGTTCTGAGACCCTATTGGATTCTCTGTGATTGAAAGTCTCCTTTCAGTCCCTCATTCTTCAACAGGACTTGGTCATTCATTATCAAAAGGAAAACACTACAATGTGAGGTTAAGGGTGTTTGTACAAACCACAAATGGGCCTAGAGAGAATGTCTCATTTCAGAATACTTGGAGCTGTTAGAAACAAATGCTTGGGTTCACCAAACAAACAAGCCTTGGGAATTTGGCCCCCTACCCCAGTGTGCTTGCATTTGATAAGCCGCATTTCACATGGTACCATCCCTCTTCATAGCAGGATTACATCTTCATGTAAGAAAACATCTTCTGAAGAAAACATCTTCAGAAGTCATTTCAGGGCACATATGCATTTATTGCTATCTCACTATAAAGTGTAGTTAAAAGCAAAAACCAAAAAGCAAAGAGAAAAAACATTATCTAACAACCTTTCCACATCAGAGCATTGATTTAGCTTTCAGCAGCCCCAAATTTGTGCTATCCTGCAAAAGTAAGCAAAGATCCCCAAATATGTTCTTCCTGAGGAGCAAACAAGAGTGTAGTCTTCTCTGTGTCTGCAGCCTACGACATCCCTGCAGTCGTTGCTGAGGTTAATTATAGCAGAGCGCTCCCCAATGTCAGGGGGTTACCATGGCTCAGCTTCCTGCGTGCCCCTTCCCAAAGGCTGAGAGATCTTCCTTGGAGACAGTTAAACTGGAAAAGGCAAGTGAGACTAATTTATGCAAATGTGTACACATACAACAGAAATCAGACTGTGTCTGCCAGATAGCACAAATTGCTGGGTGACTTAGTACTTGCCCATTTTGCATTGAAAGAGTTCCAGACACCAGTTCTTTAGATTGGGGGCAGGGTAACTGGGCCACCAACTAGGCTTTGCAATAGTAATTTGTTTCTCTACCTTTAAAAACAGGCACCATTCAGTCTAACATCCTGCTTGAATAAGTAACACCACTCAGGGATCTTCGGTGTTGGGAATAAATTAACCAGGCCCACAGAAAGTTAGAATCAGAAACCTTTTACTTAAGATAAAGTAGAATGAAAAATAATTTTAAAAGAGGAGTTTTAAGGTGATGAGAGTTTGGTCAACACTGACAAATATCACCGAGATGGGGAAGAGGAGACCTGAAAAGCAGCAGTGTGTGTGTGTATGTGTGTGCGTGTGTGTGCACGCACACTAGAAGTTCAACGGAAATGGAATAATGTGACTGACAGTAGTTTTATGAATGAACAGGAATTGAATAAGTAAAGGTCATGGGGATGTTTGTAAGAAATGTAGGTAGAAGAGGTATGAAGTGCCGTGGGCATGCATAAAGGATGGAGGTGAAGGAAGATTTTTTGGTGGGGATGTCCCTGAGTCACAGGAGTATGACTAGCCCAGAGTAGCTAGTAGACAAAGATGGCAGGTACTAGAGAAAATGGATGTGGAGATAAATAGGTGGTGGGAAGGCAGGATTCAGAATGTGTTTAACATTTAAGAGATTTAAAATTTATACCTCAGGTGTTTAAACATGTTACTTTGTGTTCTTGCCTGAAATGGAACCTAATTTAGCTCATGAGCCCCCATTTCAAGTCAGTATCTCCATCACTTTGGGTATAAAGTAGAGTCAGTCAAAATTTAGACTCAGGTAATTGAACAGTAAAAATTGTCTACCTCCCTCTTCTTTCTTCCCCAGGAGGGATAGAGTTTCCCAAAGGCTTGTGTATCATTGAGATACCCTGGTTTTTGCTGTAAGTAGCTGGATGCACCTGTCTTGGGTATTAAAATGTTATGGCCTATGTCTGCTAATGTCTGTGACCCAGCGTATAATTTTCAATGTCACTTTATTTTTTAAAGGAAAGGTGCAGATAGTAATAAGGTGAGTAGGCAGGCAGGAAGAGAGAGGAGGAAGGAGCACTTTTATTCATTTTTATTTGGTTATCTTGGCTGCAAACCCTGATCTGAGGCATGTATGTGACTACTCCCAACTGCTACTCCACCAGGTGCCATATTTTATCTACTCTGTATTCTCCTCATTGGAGCCCACTGAGACGTCCATCTCAACCACACTCTGGCAAACAGAGATCCTCTTTTCCCCACATCATGCTAAGGGGCCGCCCCCAAGCCTATGCACCTACTCATCACATAATCAGTCACTACCCATCTGCTGCATACATACATATATATGTTTACATACATGGAACATCTCTATGAGGTTTTTAGAATTCCCAGCTAACCCCTAGTAATTCAAGCAACAATTGCTTCTGTCTGGAATTCCTTTAACTTTTCTGGGTTTTCTTACACTCTCCAATGAACCAGAAGACTATAAGGAGACCCTCATTTCAGACAATCTCTATTTATTCAAGTCTAAGCCATCACCAATTGACTGCACCCCAATTTCTCAAGAGGTTTTTGTGAAAAAATAAAAAGAAAGATTTATTTACAAAGCCACCTTCAAATGTAAGCCACACCCAATTTGGGGGGGACATTAAAATGGAAAAAAAGAACAGCTTAGAATCAATAAATATGGAATTAAACTTCAGCCATTTTCCTCCCATCCTCCACGTTGAACCAGCTGCAGGAACTTCCATGCCACTCCCAGCGGAGGAGATGCTTCTCTTTAGGTTTAGAAGAAGGTATACTCATTAATTAGGCTGACTATGTTTCCTTGAGACATAAACAGGACAGGGTTATAAGCTGGCAACTAAGGGGAGGAGAAGAGGGAAGAAGTCCAAACAGGAGCCGAGCAGCCAGGACAGCAACAAGCAAATACCGCGTGATGCCAGCCACAGGGATCCACGGAAACTACGTCTGGCTCGGTAGCACTTCATCTAGGTGGGACTTACGTCAGGGCCAGTGCAAGGAAATTTGGTACCTTAGGTGAAAACTAAATTAGGCTCCCCTATAAGCCCTGCTCTAAATGTTCTGCCTAAAACACATGCTGCTTTAACCATCTCAGTGCCAGAAATGTCCAATAACCCCCACGGAGCCGCGGATGGCCCACAAAGAGCCCGAGAGAACCCCCACAGTGCCAGGGGTAACCGCTGTAGTACTTACCTGTGCCTTGACCAGGCTGTGATGCTCTGCTCCCTTTAAAGAAACAGTCCCATGTAGGGTGGAAGGGAATCCTCTTACCTTGTCTGCTGTTTCCTCACAGGGGCAGGAACAGCAGTAATGGTGGCAGCCTGCAGTCAGCACTGGCAAAGACCATCTTTAACCTGGGGCAAAAGGGACAGCTGCTTTTGGGCCCCCTCAACAGACGAGGCCCAAGAAACTCAACTTCCCCATTTTGCCCCACATTAAACATGGCCCGGGTTTATTAAAAGCAGGGTGAAACTGACATTTAGATTAAAATGATGGGAGAGTCAGGAAATACAAAAACAAAAACAAAAAAAACGGTACTGTCCCATTTAAAAATGGTCTATACGGTTAGCCTAGCTTTATTGGCTTCATTACTCAAAAATTACACAATGGTTAACTATGAATTCCACTTAAAAACCTAGAATAGAAATAACTGAATAAACTAAAAGCAAAGTAGAAATAGACATTAGTTAAGTATTGGCCAATAAGTTCACTAATGATTCCATGAACTTCCCTCAAATTTCATTAATTAGCCGTGGAGGCCCTCATTCTTCTACTTCCAGAAGGCCAGGTCTCTGCTGACATCTCAGCTGCATCAACAGCACTGTCAAAAACTGTGAAGAGTCTGACATTTTATTCTACAAATTAAACTGTTACAATTTCATGGACATGGGCCTAAGACGTGAGATTCCTGGGTCAGAAACAAAGAACTTTATTACAGCAATAGCAGGAGCTAGAAACATCAGCCTTTCACCGATTCTCCCAGTCTTACATTCCCCAGTGTGACATGAAGAGAGTCAAATGTCACGTGCACATGTTGTGGATTGAGTTGCAGGAGAGGAACCTGAAGCTTAAGGAATCCGAACCTTTTTTATTGGGCAGTATGCCTGTCTGCCTTTGTTCCGTAAGGATATATCATCTCTCTTTTCTAAGAGCGTGTACTATACACACCTTTAAAAAAAATCAGTCAAGAACAGCTTCTCTCCCAGTGAGAGAGAGACACGAATGGCCAGGCCAGCTGCAACCGCCGCAGGAGGAGCCAGATACAAACAGAGGGGCTGTTGTGGGGTGGGGTGGGGCGGGGTAGGGCGTTCACTATGTCGGAAGACAATTCGAGGGCCAGCACCAGCTCCTCCTCATCTTCGTCCTCCAACCAGCAAACCAAGAAAAGAAAACCCCCAAGAAGGGAGTAAAGTTGGCATGAGCAAAAACTCCAAACTCCTCCACCAGCACCAGGAGAATTCAGAAGGAACTGGCAGACGTCACTTTAGATCCGCCCGCTAACTGCAAAGGTGGCCCCAGAGGTGATAGCATCTAGGAAGGGAGATCAACCATTCCAGGGCCTCCAGGATCTGTGTATGGAGGTGCTGTCTTTTTCCTTGATATCACTTGTACATCAGAATATCCCTTCAAGCCTCCAAAGGTTACATTTGAGACAAGAATCTATCACTGTAATATTAAGTCACAGAGTTAGTTGCTCGGGCACACTGAAAGATAGATGGAGGCCAGCGCTAGCCATTTCTAAAGTCCTCCTTTCCATGCGCTCGCTTCTTACAGAATGCAATCCTGCCAACACCTTGGTGGGCAGCATCAGCACTCAGTGCCTGACCAGCAGAGGGGGACATGACAGAATGGCCAGACAGTGGACCAAGAGGTACGCTATGTAATGGTTTTCCCAGTTCAACATTACGGAGTCTATCACGTCTATCCCAGTCTATCCCAGTCTATCCCAGTCTATCACGGAGAGCTGCTTACGATTTTGAAGGGTGGGGGAGGGTGGGAGTTGGTAAAGAGCAGGGTATTTCTACAACAGATATTATTCAGCCTTATTTACTAAGGCTTTGTTGCAACTTAAGGTATCTCACTACAGTAGACAGAACTGGTAACAGCAACTTTCAAAAACTATCATTGCTCTGCAGTATTCGCTGAACCACAGTACACAGGCGAATAGACACTTGGGTTCAGTTGCTTGTAGTCTGTACACTGAAAGCAGCTTAACTGTGTGCAGGTTACACACGGCCATCTGTCAAAGTCCTTACAAGAGTACATCTGTCTTTGTTTACATAATTTGGAATTCATTTTTCCTTCTTAAGAAAACATCGATATTTAACAGTTTCAGAAGCTGTCATCTCATATATATAAGACGGACACCTGGCTATAAGACACCATATAGGAAATGAGTAGTTTGTGCATTTTATTTTATAGGCCAATCTACTTTATTGTGGAAAGACTGGAGGTTTCAGTCGGGACTTGTGAAAACCTGTAGTAAAATACCTTAAGTTGCTAGCTGCAAGGCATGGAACAGGGGCTACTCACCGGATCGGTTGTATGTTGTGGACTGCTGAAGTCTGCATTTGTTACGGTGCTAACAAACAATATTAAAACCAATAAGTCAAAAAAAAATGCAGTCAGTGCGTCTCCTATAAAATATATAGAAATACAAGACCCCGTGGAGAGTTGTCTCTGATAACAGCCCTCTGATTTGGCCCTTTCACAAGCACAATTCCTCCCTTTATTTCTAATATGGCCAAAACTTGGTTCCCAAGGAATACATTTCTTATACAGATTGCTAGCATATCAATGTACAGTCCTGCATCACTTAATGACAGGGATATGTTCTGAGAAATACATCATTAGGCAATTTGGACGTTGTGCAAATGCAATGTTAGCAATGAATTTTGTATGATGGGGCTGTGATGAACAAAACAACACAAGATTAAATCAAGCACGAGGGAAATTATGCTATCAACAGATGCAATAAACACGAGGTATATGAGGCTGCTGCTGACTGTAAAAATTGTGACAGTACAATGGCTAAATGTCAGTAGGCAGGAGAAGTTTGGGACGCGCCATCATATACATGGTATATCACTGACTGGAGCACTGTCATACAGCACCTGACTATAGCTGCTCCCCTGAGCATGAAGCCCGTATGTGGACACAGCCAAGCACACTAGTTCAGATGATTTACAAGGGTTTACATTGGTTTCATTATTTGCTAAATGTTGTCACACAACCCTCTCTAGATAAAAGGTATTATCTCTTCATGTGTGAACTTTAGTCCATGATAGGCCCTTTAGAATATTTATGGTATAAATGAGTAAATGAGCTAGATAAGAAATAAGGGACCTAAGCCAATAATGGTTCACAATAACAGGTCTTTGTATTATATTTGAAATGAACTATTCTTCATATACATAAATATGCTACTATTCCACCATTAATACTGTTCTTCCCTTCCATGCTGATGATGAATTTATAGTGAGTCATCTGCCATTCCTTTTTATAAAATCTGGTTTTCCTTGTGAAATGAACGGTGCGTACTAGTGGAGCAACTAAAGAAGGTTCTCCTTCTATGTGTCTTCCTTCACAGATCTGCCTCGTCTCACCTTCCTTACACAACCAAGTTCATGGAGGACAGGGCAGTCTGGAGATGAATCAGAAGGCAATTCAGTATGTCCTATGGGGACCAAAATCATGACCTGTGTGTCTGACATGTTATCAATCAGTGAAGAGATGATAAATCTTGGCACTTGCAAGAGTTAGCTGAACACTTAGCCTTTATGAGAATGCCTTGGGAAAGGGCTCCGAATGCTAAAATAACAGGTAAATATTCTCATTTTTAACTCACCACAGCATTTCTAGCTTTATACACAGTTATCAGTTGTACGGAAAATCTTGAAATATTACTAAAGTCACCAAAGTATCCTAAGTGTGTATATCCGTCAAAATTACTTTCAGAAGTACAGTCAGGTTAAAGTCCCTATAGTCAGCATAAAGGAATGTCATGGCTAAAAAGGAATCACATTCCTGGCTAATTTCCTCAAGACAATACAAGATGATATTACATAACTTGGTTCTGCCTGGGGCTCCTCCTATCTAAAAATAAATATATGTAACATCCTAAGCCTTTAAAAGAAATCCTAGTTTCACATGTTACATGAAACTCTTGTGTGTGTACAATTAGCTATATTTGTCCTCCCTTTGTCGTGTGGCTTCAGAAACTTGTAGGCATACCAAAGACATCTTGCTTAAATTACCCAGGTTCTGTGCTTTTAGGAGACATGGGATTAGAACAAGGCGCCTCAACCAAACTCCTCCTCCTTTCTCTGAGACAAGCTGGCAACTCCAAGTGAATTTTAAGTATTTGAGAAGTAAGTTAAGTGAAATGTCATGTCTTCACTGTCTTGTTAACTGCTTTGTCACTGAAGCCTTAAAATTGAAATATACTCTTTTAAACTAAATTTTTCTATATGTCACATCATATTACATATTTTCATATATTCCTATTTTTCTGTGTTTCTACATATTAATGAACTCTTCACTCTTCATTTAGTTTAATTGCCCTTCATTTTGAAAGGCTAGTTGTAAATATATCAAAATCTTAAATAGCTCATAGCTTTCATTCCAGTAAATCCAAATCTGAGAATCTTTCTAAACAAAGAAGCCTTAACATTCAAGACATTACAGCAGCATTATAATATTGAAAAGGACCTAAATGCCAACAAGAAGGTGCTAGCTAAATAAAGGGCGATTATATTTACAAAGGGATTTTAAGAATATTGAAAAATGTTTATTATTGTATTAACTAAAACAATGGAAGCAAAATCATACTCTGTATCATCACAGTCTACACAACACAGGCACAGTCCTGGAAGAGAAGTATTTTATAAATATTTGTTAAATGAATAAAGAAATGATCACAACTGTGCTAAAATTAAAAGACAGAAAAAAAAGTTGAAACAAATTTTTTGTATTGATACAGTTATCACTGAATGATGGGGTTAGGCAAGATTATTTTTGTGTTTAAAATTATTATAATTAGCATCTAACAGTTTCATAACAGGGAAAATTAAATTAATTTTATAAAATAAATATGTTCAGGAGCATATTCAGACAAGCTTATTATACAGGAGAAATTCTACTATATACTTTGGCTTTTCTTGTTGGATGACTTTTCAAAAAATATGTCCTATAAGGCTAAACTTTTCCACCTAAAAGAGCATTTCAGATACTAGCTGAGAAGTGTGATTAATGTCAATAATATATTATTTATCATTCTCATCTTAGCTAGTCTTTATTGATAGCTATGCCTAATTTATATCAGGTGCCAAGATAATATTTTACACCATTTAATTTTTATTTAAGTCATTTATTTAAACATTCTTTAAGCACCTACTAAAATATAAGACACTGTTTTAAGGACAGGAATATAAAGATGAATAATACAGAGTCTTTATCATGAATGAAATTATATGAACTTGACCTTTATCAAATAAGAACAAGAATATTATAGGTACAGATATTTGTGGGCCCACAAAGAGGAGTGACAACATCCAGATCAAAGGTGAAGGTCACAGGAAGGTCTAATGATGGAGCTGAAGCTGTGGTATTAAGCAAAGGCCCCTGCTGTCTGGTCCACCAGGCTGGAGGGATGGAAGCAAGCCCAGGACACAACACAAATCCATGAGTGGGATGATCTGATGGCTTCTTCAGAAGCTATTGATCAGGAAACCACTTTCCTCAGCTTCCTAAAGTCTCCTAATACAGACTTTCTAAACATTTTCCATCTTCTAATATAGATGTATGTTTCTGTAGTCTCACATGCCCATTTTACCATCATGTGCTTTTTCATAATCCTAGCCTCTCTCCTGGCAGTCCTCTATGTATCCCTGAATATTCTTAAATTGCTATAAAACACATGATATTTGGAGACTAAAAATGGTCTGTAGAAATCTGCTTCTAGAATGACAGAAATCATGGATTTTACATCTTGCTGACAGACTCCAGGTAGATATTTAAACCAAATGGTTTCCTTAAATTAAAGGGCTAGGATCCTGGGTTTGATGGGAACAACCAAGATGAACAATTAAGTAAAATAAAGTGCTTCTTTTCCTCTCCCTGCCTGTCTGCCTGCTCACTTTCATTCCTTCCTGCACTTTTCATTAAAATAAAAATATTGAAAAATTAAAGGGCTAAGAGAGAAAGGAATGAAAGACAAGTATTTCTTCAGATTCTGTCAGGACTATTAGAGTGGGCATTTTAGTGGGAGAGAGTTGTAACTTCTTGAGATTCAAATTTATATCGGCTACTAAATATATCTATCACTGAATATCGACTCAAACTCACTTATTCATGATGTCAATAATACACCACCGAACATTGTTTGAGAACTATCTCTATGCCAGGCACCCTGAAAAATTCTTTATACAGATTATCTCCATCAATCATTCACTATACCAGCCCTACAAGGCAGAAAAGTTTCTAATCCTCGTTTTACCAAAGGCAAGTTGTGAGAACTCCATTCATGTTCATTATTTTCATTAGCCATTTGATATCTCCCGTAAGCAAAATTAGACTTACTGTAATGAATGAAGCAGTTTCTAAAGAAACGATTCGTCGTAAATCAGCTGTGATCTTTGGCTTAAACACGGTGGATTAACTTCAATTTATCAGACTCTATAATGTTTAGTGGAGCACTTATTACGACAAGTATATCATACCTTTGGCCAGGGACAAATGAATTGCTTCTTTATATATGTGAAAAATATTCTGCCTCTAAATGTGCTTTAATAAAAGTATTTATATAATGATTCATCTTAGGACATGGTCTTATGAAAGTGACTTGAACATAAATAACTAAGTGAAAGAGGAGGGGGAAACCATTCCAGAGTTGTCACCACTCCTGTTGGCATTTTACCATCGACCCACTAACCTTGGGCTGTTATCAGAAACTGTCAAATACACTGAGGGCAGAAAGCATCTTCTTCCTCTAAACTTGATTGTAATTGTTTCCAGGATTAATAAACAAACATAATTTGACACAAGAAGCAGTTATTATATATGAGCATGTGTGTGTGTGTTTCTGTGTGTTCGCTTCCCTGGCCATGGGTCATGGACCTGAATCCTTGGACTTTGCATGGTCTACACCTTACCTGCCTCAGTTGCCCAAGTCAAGAATGCACCCACATTTCAAACCATATTACCTTGTGCTGTACATAATCCTAATTTGGCATCTAAGTACCAAACAGTATATAAGTCAAGCATGTTGTGAGATGGACTGTAATAGTCCTTACAGAATGGAATCTTTCAGGATGGAATGAAATAGCCTTGCTCTTGGGTATTCAAAGCCTGGAGGCCTCCTCCAGTTTCTCCTGCAGGTAGCTAAAGAAATAATAGAGCTCTAATGATGCATAAGCCTCACCCAGCGAGGCGCATGTTGTTAAATAGATATTGAGACCCATGACTGCAGGAGTCAGGCTGCTATGGACTGATCAGTAGACAACTTTGCTTCACCTTTGATATTTTTCACAAAATAGTAAACAACGGAGGATAATTAGAATCCATTATTCCCAGAATAATGTCCCTTTGTGATAGCACATTAATTGGAAAAAAAAATAGAAGATGGGGAGGGGTGTACTTAAGAACATTTGTGCTTGGAAACAGTTATGCAGTCAGAATTAGAAGCCATTTTGATGGGCAAGAGACAAAAAAAAAAAAAAAAAACAGAAAGAAAGTGTGATCTTGTTAGAGGAAGTTTGCCTTGAAATAGAAGCTGGATGCCTGTTCATATCCTAAGGGCTTTGTTGATTAGCTGGCTAAGTAAACTGCGGTCAATCCCTCCACAGATTATTTTGTCAAGAAAATAAAAATGAAGAAGAGTAAGTCGAGACAAGAATAGACAGTAACTTTCTCATATATTTACTTTGAAAAAGGATGTTTGCTATTTCATGCCCTAACAACAAACATTTATTGAATATCTATGAGTAATTCATAACTGACCTAAGGGTGAATCCGGTTACAGCACCAGGGAACGAGATGGCCTCCCACAGACAGATGAGTGAACAGAAAGAAGACACCACAATGGAGGCACATGGAAGAGATAATCTGATACTACACTGAGCTATGGGACATTTAAAAATATAGGAAGCTATACTTCTTATCCTCATGGAACTCACGGGCTTATGTGATCTAACAGAATTTAAGTCAGCTTTCTGTCACCACAGGAAGTATTAGAACTAAGTATAGAATTCACTGTCCTATAACTTCAGTAATTTTAATGGCACCCACAGGAGGTCAGTTTGAGAGAGGGGATGGCTAATTCCCTCATCAGGAAATAGAGCCCTGAATAGTATAGAGATTATAATAATATATAATCATTACAATTGACAGTTTACTTGTGCTATATAATATTATAACTCTTTATATGTGTTCCTTCATTTAATCCACACAATCATTCTCTAAGGTAAAACAGATAAGGCAATGGAGTCCCAGACATGGTCATCTATGTATCAAAAATTTATGTCTTCCTCAGAATCTGCCCTTTTCACGCTTCCCCTACACTGCACATTATGAAGAATAACAACTACTGAATGTGACTGAAATACTATCATAAAGTAGTTTATATAACCAAAAGACTTCTAAGCCTCTGCATATTACTTATTTTAAGTAATATTAAATGAAAAAATTTATAAAGTAATCAGAAAAGTCATAATTTTATGACAGTCCCAATAATGGAATTTGAATCATGGTCACGCTATTATTATGTCAGATTATCCAGAGGAAGAGGTCAAGAATTGAGGTATTTACTTTTTCCTTGGCAGGTCAAGGTAATCTGACAAAATTAAAAGATCCAAACGACAACTCAAGATGTTTGACAAGCTCTTCCTGTCTCCTCCAAAATGCAATTTTGGCAACAAATTTTAACAGGAAATCAGTTCAAATATATAAATAGAAGGATATGGATTATCACAAAGAGGATAGCCCTGAGCCCAAATATTTTCTATTTATGGCTAAAATGACTTTTTAAAAAATGTTGTGATTACTCTTTGAAAAATGTATAAACTCTGACTCTTAATTTCTCTGTGTGGCTCCCTCTGTGAGGAAGAAAAGATCAAGAGGACCAGCCTGGTATAGACATCAGGAAGCTGTCTCAAGGAGATGACATTTATGTTTCATAACCTAAAGGAGGACTGTGGGGGGAAGAAAAGAACTAAGAAGAGTATTCCTCAGGGAACAGCAGTACACAGAGGACTAAAGGCATAGGAATTCAGGGGAGGCTGGAGTTGGGTGTAACTGGAGGTCGGTGCTTGAGAAGGGCTCAGGGAGTGGAGAGAAGAGCCATCTGTGAAGAACTCTATTCCCAAGGTAAGAGGGAGCTATTGAAAGGCTTCAGTAAATATTAAATATATCTACTATTTCCCAGGCTTGGAAAGGTTTAAGGATTCATGAAATAATATTTGCAAAGGGCATTTGCAGCCCTTAAAAATGAGTACTAAGGAAATGTCAGGGTGTGTGCATCTCTTCCCCCAGATGCAAGAGACAATGCATCATCTATAAGGTCTCCACGAAAGAAAATCACGACTCTCTTTTCAATTGTGAATGGACTCCCAGACATTTCCTCATGGCTAATGCCATAAAGCCCAAGTCATAGCTCAAAAACCGACATGCTCTCAATGGCAAATATCCACATGCTTATAAACAGTTTTAGTGGCATCATACTTCCAAGCATGCTTTTGCTCATATTTCTCTGCAAAATGAGAAAGTCATCAGGTGCCTGTGAATAAATTCTTCTGGAACATTCCCAGTTGACATAGGTGACAACTACCAAGGGTTCACCGAACATCCTCAGCAATCGACTTCGAAGGCACACAACCAACAATAAGCAATAACCATGATCCTTAGAGCCCCTGTAACTATGTCAAGCTGAAGCAGCTAATAAGCACTTTAGAGAAACGTGAGGAAATCCACGGTTCATAGCTGGAAAAAAGAGTAAAACTCAATTGCAGGACCCAATGGGTCGTGTTTCAACATGCTTCATTAATCACTATTTTGCCAAAAATGTACACAATAAGGACAGATGAATCTTCATCTCTCTTTATTCTTCTCTAGCCTAAAGACAATCATGGGTGATTCTGACCATCTCTCTCTTTGAAACTCTGAATCCCTCTGCCTTTTCATACATTCAACAAATTTAATTGAGATTCAGCTTTGTCCTGTGCACTCTGTTGGGCACCAGAAAAAAAGAAAAGAATAAGATGTAACCCTTGCCTTTGAATTACTCACAATGAGATGGAGGAGGCAGACAGGTTTAAAAATATAAATTATATATATATATATATATATATAATATGTTGTATATAAAGTTTCTAACTTGCATATACACACAGATGCAACAGTCTACATCAACAGAAGCAGGGCAAGCAGAGCACTGGAACATACTAGGCATTATTATTTAAAATTTGAAACTATAAGATATATGTTGTCCCCAGAACCAGGGTCAGAATAAAAAGATCGCCAGGAATTCCCAGCTGCAAGCTCTTACCAAACAAACCACGTTGCCCGGGACAGCAGTTAATCTTTAATAGGAAAAGGAAGCATCTTATTCAAAATCCCTGTCCAAGGATGCAGGCTGGATACTCATTAGGAGCGGGTGCAGGGAGCGAAAAAATAGCAGGAAGCCAGAAACCCCGTGGCATGAGAATTTCTCAAACAGTTAAGATGTGATTCCTGGACAGATTCCAGGGAGAAGGGATATTGAAAATTTCCTGTCGTAAGCCACAACATGATAACTAGCTTAGCTAAGAAAATACCCCTGAATTCCTGATAACTCTCCATTCACAAACTCTCTCGAAATCTCAATATTAAGGCAGATGAGAGTAGAAATGTCATTTGTCACTTAAAGTCAGATTAAAGAAATGCAGAGGCTTATGAAATTGTCATTATAATGTCGTGCAGCCGTAGAGCCAGTAAAGAAGAAGATACTTTCTTCTTGCTCTTTTTGGTGCTGCTCTTAAGCCACTGCTTTCCTGATAGTGACAAAGACCCCAACTGGGTCTGGTGGAACAGCTGTGCACAGGTTAGTGGGGAGGCGGGCTGCCAGAGAGGGGATATGTATGTGTCTGTCTGTATATGATCATGTCTGTATGTGTGTATATATATACACACTCACACACAGAAGTGTTATCATATACACAGTAGTGTTAGAAAGTGAATAAAACAAAGCTCTAGAAGAATCAGTGTCTCTTTTTCGCTCTCCACTCTCTGAAAAGGGGATGAAGCAATGCATATCGGGTATGGATGTCTTGCTGAATTGAGACATCATCAGTGAATGCAGCTCCTCAAAGGGACACCTGGGAAATATTAAAGGTGACCCCAAAAGAGGGCTTTATTATAAGAACTGAAAAACACTTGCTGGCAGTATTTAAGAGAAGCTAAATGCATGTGGCTGTGCTGCACAAAGGAAATCGATGTTCTCTATCAGCTAAATTTGAGGTCATTTGCGTGAGCTTTCCCAGCCCCTGAGAATTCATAAAGCCAGACAACCCAATTCTTTCAGAGTGAGTCACAGCCTCTCACCTTCCTGCCCTCCTCCCCACCCTGCCCGCTCTCCCTCCAGCCTGCAGCCTCTTCTCCACCACAACACACACACACCGGCATGACCAACAACTGAGTGCAGGTTCTTTGTGACACGTCTTCCCTGGGGAAGGGAATGAGGCCAGGGCCACAGACGCCAGCCCCCTGTGTGTGCCAGTCTCCCCGCAGAGTCTCCTCTGAGTACACAGAGAACACCCAGCTCCAGCAAGAGGAGGGGATGGTATGTTTGGGACAAAGGACCCTACATACTCCCAGGCAACACAGGTGGAGCCCTGAGGAGGAGACAGAATTGCAGACAGGCAGCCTGCTGCGAATGGTGCGGTGTTAAGTAAGAAGCTTGAAGGGGGAACTCTTGATTTGATTTGATTTGCTGCAGTAATATAGGTCTCTTGGTTTGCTGTTTGCCCTCGTTCAAGGTACTCCAGCTCGTCTTTCATACTATTCTGCCTGAGTCCCCACCTCACCTCCTCATACACACTTTCTAAGGAAGGATAGAGGGACTATTTGGGAGGAGGGGAGCTACTCCCAAAGCTATAGGCTCCTCCCCAGAAAATAAACATACCTAACACCATTTTTGCAAAAAAATTCAGTTCTGGCACTCTAAATCCTTTCCATGGTCCGCTTCTCTGAGAAGTCCATCCTCGAGACCCTGACCAAGCTCCCTCTAGCCCTCTTCATATGAAGTCAGGGTGGACACCAGGACGTGGCCAGGTGCCACATGCCTCAGAATTCTGAACACTCTTCTACCCTTAGCCCCAACTGCTTGTGCTCCTAAGTGGCTTTGCCCGTTTTTTAGCGCTTTCATATGCTTGACTCCATTGGGACCCTCTGGAACTTGATGTGGTTGGTCATCTCATTTGGGATGATGCCCGGTATGAACGCGTCTTGTCTCCAGTCATTCTAGTGAGAGGGGAGGTGGACACCAGCTGCATCTCAGCACCCCACAGACCTTCTATGCCCTCCCTTCCTGGGATGTCTGCATGTATATCCCGTCGCCCCGAGGTACTTACAATGTGATGCTGACCCAGTCCAGGGAGTTCCGCCTTCAGAAAGAAAAATACCTAAAAAGAAATTCAAAGCATTCTTTGGCATTTCTTGGCATGGAAACAAATAATTTATGCAGGCAAACCGTTCTCCATTGGTGGATCCTTCAACAGTCTGGTGAGAGGTGATGTTACTCTGAAACACTTGATTTGCTACTCATGTGGGGCCACTCCGGGACTGGGAACAGCATCCCAAAGGCCAAAACTTAAGGTACTCAGCAGCACTGGATGCAAGGTCAGTAGTTGAAAACAATTAGCATGTAGTCAGAGTTGACTTTCCTCAGTTTCGTGCCTTTAAAGACTTTCCTAAGAAGCAATTTCAAATCATTTCATCTCTCTGGGACATGGTCTCCCCTTTTATAACACAGGCATCACCCTGGTGGTTCCTAAAGCAGAGGTGTGAGGAGAACAAAAAGTTCCGTCAAGGTCAGCAAACGACTCACTCCTGGGTGAAGATGAACGCTATCCTAACAACGGGATGCAAAATGCGTGGCTTAACCAGTAGAGATGCCCTTGTCTCACATTTCTGGAAGATAGAAATCCAAAATCAAGCTGTCAGTAGGACAATTCTCCATTTGAAGGCACTCAAGAAGGATCTGTCCACAGGATCTGAACCTTTCTTGTCTTCTGGTAGTGCCTTGGCTTGTGGCAGAATAACTGCAAACTTCACTTGACGTTCTCTATGTGTGTGTCTCTCTCTTTCCATGGCGGTCCTATTATAAGGACACCAGTTATATTGGATTAGGGGTCCACCCTACTCCAGCATAATCTTTTCTTAATTAATTACATTTGCAATGACTATTTTCCAAATAAGGTCACATTCTGAGGTACTGGGGTTAGGATGTCAACATATGAAGACAGGGGGCAAGTAAACTATTCAACTCATGAAGGTAAGTGACAATATATTTGACCATACAGAAGAGTCCTATATTTACATGTGCATATCTGAGGAGAGAGTCAGCTATGTGGTTATAGTGATTCAACTTCCAGATTAGAGAAGGAAAGGCGGTCAATGTGCAAATGCATGAAGATGACGTGTATGGCACCTGTCAGTGCAGAGCAGGAGCCCAGGAATCACTACGCCACTTCCAAGTAACCAAGAAGAGAGTAAATTCCTGTGTGACTTTAAAAGGTAGATGCCTCTGCTGGCGAATGACCAGATGAGAGTAGAGTTAATTGTGATACCATGAGATTTATAGTGTCATCATAAGAAAGCTAGAGGAGCTTCTGAGGACTCGGGAGGTGGCCTTACCTCAGAGCCTTTCCACCTTTAAGAGCTGTTCCTCAGCCCTGGATTTAAACTGATTCCAGGAGGCTGACTCACCTAACACTCAAGAATGCAAATCGAAATGTCAGTTGGTTCATTTCTATTTTTTCCTAGTCCTTCTTTATCAAGGACCCAGAAGCTTAGCATCCTGACATGAACTTGAAGGGTGCTGAATGAACATGGAGTGAAGCCAGGTGACGCCTGACACATTATCCTCACTGACCCGCCACAGTCAAGACCTCTCCAGTGGGAGACCCATGTTAGGGGTCTCTATCTCTGGACATGCTGGGTGGGCACTGCCAACCTCTGCGTCTGCCTTCCCTTTGCTGTGCCCTAAGCTGACCACTCCCTTATGCTCACATGGTCTTTCCTACAAAGGCTACAGATGTCACTCTTGTGACATTTCATCAGAATCCCCCCAAAAAAACAAGAGCTAAAGAAGGAAAATGTCTTTTACAGTCTCCAGGGAATGAATGAGATCTTCTTCCCATGGGTCTGAAAAAACGAAGCACCCCTGGGCCACCCCACCTTCCCCACACTATTTGCCCAGGTCCTTTGAATTGGTCACCTAAGTAGATCATACATTTAAGCAGGTCACATGAGGATGACAGCAGATTTGCTCCAGAATCCAGGTAGGTCGGTGGTTAAAGAAATTCAAGGGACCTCGTGAGACAAAAAGTCTAGCTGTACTCTCTCTCTTTCTGGCATGTACACACGCGCACACACGCACGCACGCACGCGCGCACGCACGCACACGCACACACACGCACGCACGCACACGCACGCACACACCCCTTGCTCTGGAGGGAGCTAGAGGAAACTTTTGGTTTATGAATCTGCTGCAAAGCTGAGATTTGGAACACCTTATGTGTAATGCCAAGACTCTTCTCAAAAAAAAATCTTCCTGCTAGGATTTGGAAGAATATATTTGATAATTCTACTCCTAAGAACACGTTTCTAGAAAATAATTCTATACAGACATATTACACATATACACACATGCACGCACGCGTGCACACACACACAATGGTGCTCATTGGAGGTTTTCTCTTATAATGACAAAAATAAAAACCTAAGTGCTCATTTAGGAAATATTTTAATCAATTCCATTTTATCCATACAATGAAATATGAACCAGCTGATTTAAGAACGAATTTTGCAGATTTTGCAATGTCTTTGAAAAATGCCCTCAAAAACAATTATTAAAAGAAAAAATAGTCTATGAAACATGCTAAAATGATAAAAAAAAATCTCCAAAAGGTTAAAGATATTTATCCTTGAGTTTTAGTTTTAGAAGTATGTTTCATCTCCTTCTTTAGACTGTCCATATTTTCTAAATTTTCCAGAATAAAACTGTCATATTTATAAATAGAAAAAAATAATAATAAGGGAAGGGTAAGGAAGAATCCCTGTCTCATTCTTTCCTTTCTATCTCCCCCCTCTACCCTAGTCCAGTGACGAAATTTTCCAGCTTCCTTTTCCTATGCCCACCTAAAGAGAAAACAATACTGGATCTGATACCTAGCCCAGGCCAAATGTGTTTTTCTTCAGTAAGAGAAGATGCTCTAGTTAAATTCCTCTCCTCCTAAAAAAAGAAACCCTCCTCCACTGTTGGTGGGAATGTAAATTGGCACACCTCTTGGAAAACAGTATGGAGATTCTTCAAACAAATAAAGATGGATCTAACATTTGATTCAGCAAACCCACTCCCAGGCATATCCCCAGAGGATACACAATCTCTAATCAGAAAAAAATACTTGCATTCCTGTGTTCACAGCAGCACACAGTTCCCAATGGCCAAGACATGGAGGCAACCTAAATGCCCATCAGCAGATGACTGGATAAAGAAGCTGTGGTATACATACTCACTGAAATTCAATGTATCTATTTAAAAAAGATGAAATTATGTCCTTTGCAAGAGTCTGGTTAGAACTTGAGGAGATCATGTTACATAAAATAAGAAAGAAAGAGAGAAATACAGGATGGTTTCACCCGTATGTAGAATATAATGGAATGAAACAAAATGAACATACAAATCTCAACAAAAATAACAGACACAGGAGTGTGGTTGGAGGGGGTGTTGGGGAGGCAGGGAGGGAAGGGACAAGGGTAAAGGTGGTGTAAAGAACATTGGGTCTCTGGAGGTGGGTGTGGTGTGAAATACAGACTCAGATGCAATTTCAGTCTCCCAAAATGAATGCAGCATGGTGGACAAAAGCAGTAACAAATATGACTGTTAAAAATAAAACAAAATACCGTCTTTAAAAAATATAAAAATAAAAAATTCCTCTGCTCCTTTTTCCTCCCACTGCCCTTCACACTCCTATGTCCGACACAAAGCATCTTGACAAATGCAGAAAACAGCATCTGGACTCTGACTGCACTGCAGTCCTAGAAGGTCCGATGAGCCAGAGTTCAATCCCACCGGGGCAAGAGAGCGGACTTATGTGATCTGGGATTCAGGCTTCCTGGATGGAATCTGCCCAACGCAGGCAGTGAGGAATGAGAACACAGGCCCCTGCCCACATGTTTTGAGTCCTGGCCCTGAGCCCTGAGATGTGCTTTCCATTTATCCTCTTTGTGGATTGAGCAGATGAAATTGCTTTGGCTGAAGGAAGTGGCACGATTCTACTTATTTACTAGATTCACAGTCTGCATCCATCATGCCGACCTCCGGATCAACCAGCATCACAAAGCAAGTGCACTCTCAGCACAGAAAGCGGTGCTGAGTGCTAGAAGCTCCAGACCGATGGGGCAGGCAGGCTGACTCTGGGGAAGCACATGGCTTGGGGGCTGACTGTGGACTTGCTCCCCTTTCTTTCTAGATGCATTACTGCCTAGTGATGCACATGAGCTCACACAACTGGAGAGAAGAAAGGCTGGTTATTAGGACTCGAATTTCCATCTTCCCATTGCTCTGAGACATGACGCAAGGCTCTGCCGAGAGCTCTAGCAGCCTCACATCTTCAGCCAAGTGTACAGTGCAAGACTCATTTGTATTCTTCCTTTACTCTCCCCGCAAATCCACGCCCCTCCCTGCCCCTCCTCTCCCCAACAATAAACCATTTAACAAAGACTGTGGTTGTTTCATCTCTCACCTGTTCTAATATATCTTAGGCTGAGATGCCACAGGGCCCATCTCAGATGCATATTAACATTCAGCTCCTCTCCCTCCCAGCATCAATCTCCCTCCACACCTCAGAAGTCAGCCTGCCCTCCCCTGACACACCGCTCTCCAACTCTCCTTTCTCGCACCCCCACCACGGATTCCCTGACAGAGGCAAATGTGCTAACATGTCCCCACCTGAGACCAACAAAGGAGCCTTTGTTATACCTACAAGGTTCTAAATATTATCATCATTTAATTACTGCCATTCTCCCAGGCCAAGTTCTTGGCAGCAAGTTCCCTTCTAGTTAAAGAGGCTTTTAAGTTTTCCCAGGGAGGCTGCATCAGAGGTAATTTGTGAATGGAGACTAATTTGGGGTGTTGCCACTGGTAAAAGAGGTGACTCCAAGGTAAGTGAGCCTTGAAAGATCAACCTGGGAAGGTTATGCTTTTCCTTCAGACACAGCTCATCTTCTGGAAGCAGCCGCTGCTTGATGGGCACAAACCAGTGGGCTGCATTATTAACTGGCCCACATTCAATTCTTTCTTTCTTTCTCACACAAGGAGAGCGAGGTCACAGTCATGACATCTTTGGTTGCCAGGAACTGCTCTCTTGGTTGTGTGCTCATCAGAAATCATTTTCAGATTCCCAGTTGCTTCCAAACTCTGTAACAGCTAATGAAATGACAGCAACAACCAGGATGGACGTGTCATGTCCAGACAAAGAAAAACACAAAAAGAGTCAAGAAAGAGGGTTTGGGGATATCAGCAAAAATTATACTCTGAGACAGTGTAATTCACCTTTCTGCTGAGAAAGGTGAAATGGGAAGTCTGGGGCTGCCTTCATGTCAATTCATTTCACTACTGATAAATGTCCCCGTTGGCTTTGCCCCCTTTGTTCTAGCACTGAAAACGACACGTGGTGGAGGGGATCTTCACACGAAGCCGATGAGGGGCCATGTATGAACGTGCTCCATGAAGTTTTCTGATCCCATGAGTCCCATGTCTGAAATCAGGTCATTCGCTGAAATCCTGTCGTCTCAGGGCAACCTCTCTTTGAACAGACTCACGGCCCCTGGACAATGATGCCACACCTCTACATCTCTGGGCACTGTAGTGACAGTTTTCTAAGGGAAAAACTAATGAGTGCACTTCTCTGTAACCTCTCTTCTTTCGCTAAAGATGGCAGATTATTTGGTCATGTACTGCTATCCAGGATCTAGGTTAAATATCTTATGTTTACATCTACATCACAGTTGTGCTATTTCACTAACATTTTGTGTGTTTAGTCAAACTTGCCAGTTAGGTTTTATTTTCCCGTCTTACAAATAAAGATTGAGTTTCTAAAAAATTAAACAAGTAAATAAAGACCTTCTTCTAGGTTAAAAAGTAGCAGACCTTAGATTTGGACCCAGGTTTTTCTGAATCCAAAGCCTCCACTTTTAAATACAAGCGATAATGCCTCCCTAAATTATACTTTCCTCAAAGAGAGGCATTTCGGTTCATCACTGTAGTTCAATCCAATACATTGAGTGGATTTGGAGTAAAATAAAAAATGTTCTTTTCCAACATTTCTTGTTTTGGCACAGCAAGATAATAGATTCCTAAGGATTTTAGAAGACAATTCAGCAAATGATACCTGTACCTTGGAAAAAGTAAAAGAACTCATACTAATGCTAGCTCATAAGCAGAGGAACCAAATTTTAGTCTAAAAAATTGGTAAATAAGCATATAAATACACATGTGTGTATAAATAATTATAAACTTTAGTACAAATATCTCTCCTTTGGGCATCAGAGTCTTATTCATTCTAGAAAATACAGTCAAGATGCTAGACAGTTGAGTTTAAAAATTATCAAATAAGTCTTCCATGTAAAAATTGAGCACTGAACACCCCAACTCTCTGCCATCCCTTCCTAAAGTCACATCAAATAACAATGAGAGAATTTTTAAAGACAGGTGACAAGGACAAAAGTAGAGGAGACAACAGTAACAAACTTTTGGAAGCTGGGAAATAATGAAAACTCAGCCATGATATCCTATCTTACTTTGCAAATCCCTCCAAAAGCTCAGGAGTTGGTAGTACCCAGATTTTGAAAATGGAGATTAAAGATGGAGCTAAGACACAACATTGCTTGTTAGTTTGTTGAAAACATACTTAGATTCCAGATGGACTCCCCAAATCCAAGCACCAGGCAAACTGTCCTGCCCTCCCTCTCCAGTAGAGAAAGGAGGTACAGTCTCTCAAGAGGATGAAAAGATGGTCTCTGCACAGGAGGTCCAGGCCTGCTGAAGGTGGGTAGTCACAATGAAAATGGCGGTACATACCAGCATAGAGCTTCCTCACATTTTTCCCTAGCTGTCTCCCAAAATATTGGGAGTCAGGATCTGCTGATTTAGAATTGACTGACTAAGGAAAGTTAGAGATCCTAACACTAGGGATCTTCCCCCAAGAAAATAATGCAGCAAGACTATCCCTATAACAAAGACCACCCAAGAGCACAAAGCTTTAACAATCAGTTTTTTAGCACCTTGTACATAAATATGAACTGAATGCCAAGGGTCACCAGATGTTTGAAAAAATCATATTAAGACTTAAATAAACCCGTGCTGTAAAGTAAGTTGGAGTAAGCTGGCTAAAAGGGGGGTAGGAAAATATTTAATCAGTAGTATTTTGAGAGATAAGGCAATATATTGAATCTATAAATAAAAAATGGATGATATACAAAACAAACATTTAGGACACATAAATTGTATTTTATTTATACAATAGAATTCCACATGGCAATGAGCCTGATTAATTATAGTTGCTTGTTGCAATGAATCTCACAAACATGATGATGAATAAAAGAAGTCAGAGTTTTCAAAGGAAAGATTCTGTGACTCCATCTATATAATGTTCAGACATAACACACAAAAAGACTGAAGTGTTAAAAGTCAGCATGGTGGTTAGTCTTTGAAGGAAAGGTATGGAGAAATATCTTCTAAGTTTCTAATATAAAAACAAAAGTAAAATGAGTTTTAAATAATGGATCAAGAATCAAAACAGCATTATTTCTCAGCAAAAACTGAAAACTTAGAAGACAATGAAACGATGTCTTTACATTTCTGAGGGAAATGATTTCCATATTCGACCAAAGCATAAATTGATTGTGAAGTACACCAAAGATATTTTCAGATGCAGAGTCTTTAAAGATTTATCAACTTTTTACCTTTTCTCAGAAAACTGTTGATAGTTCTCAGAATATAGGAACAACAGAAAACTAGAAGAAAGAAGTCAAGCAAGCCAGAAAATAGAGGAACCAAGACCAGAGCGGCAAGGGTAAGTCCCAAGAGCATGGTCAAGTGGAAACCCAAGTTGATGGGTCTTCAGCAAGTCTAAGAGAGTCAGCATCAGAAGAGCACAGGGTAGAAGGCTCAGAGCCTGATGTTCTGAGGTGAATCTATACAACAGAGAAGAGATTTACATAACTAGGCAAAGTTTAGGATTAAATTTATATAGATTTAGATGGATGACTGTATTATTGCATATGTGTGTATTTAAATTGCATATGTATTTTATTGTGCTAATACATTATGTAGGTTATGAAACAAATTAAGAAAAGGATGAGGTAAAAAAATATAAATAAGAAGTCTATTAGTTTCATCCATTACCCCAGTGAATATCAAACACACCACCTGCTGGTACCCCACAGTGCACCCCTTAGACAAAGGATAATTTGCTTGTCTTAGTAGATCAGACTTTCAAGAGGAGATCATGCTTTAAGGAAACAGACCACAAAAACGATAAATGCCGGCAGTTGAGAGAGAAGACCAGTTACTCAGAGAAGTCAACCTCCATTGTGGTGGGTCTTGCTGGATTCACAGGTGGGTTCTGGGTAGCCCCGGACAGTAGGTCTGGGAGCTTCAGGAGATGTGGGCTTAGGGCTCAGAGAACATAAACTCTTAGATAAAGCAAATATAAGACCATATCAATTCAGTCACATATTTCATTTTACCAATGCAAATAATTCATACTTTAGAATCTTATCTAAGACTGGTTCTAAATTTACTTAACATATCTAACTGTTATGGGCGCCCAAATGAATGTATGAAAAGAAAATATAAAAGATAAATATAACATTATTTTTAATTTCCTGTCCTAATTGTCTTCTGCCTCTCCATGCTGCCAACTTTCTTATTAGTCTCCATACAGGATATGAAATTTCTCCTCATCAATCCCCCTATAATTCCTTTAAGGGCTCTGAGCTGGAGCTGCGCAGTTTCTTCAGAAAACATTCTCTGAATGTCACGGAGTCCCTGTTATCTAATACACAGGCCAAAAATCTGACTCTTAGAGCATGTCTTCCTTTTCTGTTCTAGCAAAGCAAAATAAAGATGAAAACCCTTTTTATAAATACTTGGTCTCATAAGGACAATTTTAAAACAAATAACTTCAGTGAAAAATATTAGAGGTGGTTTGCCTAAATCAGAGATATATTTAAATGACAAGATTTAATCAATTCCAACTTACAGATTGAGCTCACTGACCATGATGGCTTGCAACAGCGGGCACTAATGCAGAGGTTGGCATAACTGTGATATAACCTCTATTAGCATTTATAAATATAATTAGAACCAAGTATGGAGCTCTGTTGGAAAAATTCCACTAACATTTCTCTTGTAAAGACTTCAAAAGTGCATGCCCTTCCATCAGGAGGCAGCATTGTGACAGGAAATGGACTGGCTCTGTGGCTTTCACCTCTCAGTGTCTCACTTTCCCATCAGTAGAACTCTGTGGGAGTATTCAACATGTATGGCAATGATGTGCTGGCTGAGGAATCCCACTTCTGCCTCAGATTCCGAAGTAGCAAGGACAGATTTAACCTACTGCCTGAAACAAATACACAAACAAAAAAAGAAAAACATATGAAACAACAGTTTTTAAGACACTGGCTCTCAGGAAATAGAGGTCGCCTCTGAAAGACAGGAAACAAATAGAAGAGCTCTGCTATGACCCTACCATGTTGCCTTAAGAGACTCTCTCCAAGGTGTAACACAGGAAGCGGAAACCCAGGCAAAGCCTCGTGGACACCCGGAGGAGACGAGAGTCCCAGGACATTAGGGCAGCTAAAGTTGTACCAACAGCACAAAGAGAGAACCCTGGAGATCCAGAGGAGGTCCTTGAGTATTCAGAGAAACTCTGATTATTACATGCCTATAAAGATACTACACAATACTAAAAGAAAAACAATATGACAGGACTAAATAAAAGCACCCTAAGCTCCTAAGGAGCCAAGACTATAACCTGTTCTCTACCCACCAATCAGGAAAAAAATCCAACTCTTCAGGACACTGTACAGAATATCCAAGTACTTGCCTTATAGTGAAAAATAGTTACACCCAGACCAAGCGCTACTCCAACTCACCTCACTGATTTCAAAGATAGAGCTGAAGAGCTCAAATTATTTTTAAATAACTCAATTACCCAAAGCAAATCTCAAAAATAGCTACAGAAAAACAAAATATCTGACACCCAAAGAAGGTACCAATCGTAAGAGCTAGTATCAAATCAGGAATCACCGGACATTCAATGCACAGGGAAAGCGTAACCGAGAACGAGAATAACCAGTCAAAACTGGTTCAAAGCTGACACAGGTGTTAGAATTAGTAGACAAAGACATTGCATAACTGTATTCCAGATATTCAAAAGTTATACCGCTGATTTCAGATATTCAAAATGACAGAGACATAAAACATGTTTTTAAGGGCAGACCCAATTGAACTTCTATGGAGAGAAACTATAATATTTGAGATGAAAAATAAACTTATGGGGTTAATAGAGCAGACATTGTATCAGAAGACATGTGTGAACTTGAAAACATGGCAAGAGAAACAATCCAAAATAAAACACAAAGAGAAAACTATCTGAAAAATAATAGTATCGAGTGGCAGAATATATGTTTAACAGGTTGTCCTATGAGAGGTGAGAGGCGATGAAATAAACAAACATTGGAAGACATAATGCTTGAAAATACTCCAGATTTAATTACGACTAGAAACTCACAGATCCAAGAAGCTCAACCAACCCCCAAGCAAAATAAGCATAAATTAAATTATATCGCAGCCTACCAAAATCTGACTGCTAAAGAAATCAGTAATAAACAGAACATTTTAAACTAGCCAGAGAAACAGGTAAGATGTTACATAAAGAGAAACAAAATAAGAATGAGAACAAATTTTTCTTCAGAAACAATGTTGGCAAGAAGATAGCATTAAAATACTGAAAGACAGAAACTGTTAAGCTAGACATTTGCCCCCAACAAGAGTATGTCGCAAAAGGTAAAATAAAAATGTTTTCAGATACACAAAAACCGAGAGAATTCATCAGCAAACCCCCCCACCCCGACAAGAAATTTTAGAGATATTCTGCCAGGCAACAGAAATATGATACCAGGTGAAAAGATGAATTTGCACAAATAAAAAGCATAATAAATAAATATGCAATTTTTAAATTAAATCTCTTTATAACTGACTATTTAATAACAAATAATAATAATGTATGTAGATTCATAATCGTTACATAAGTAAACTATATGACAAAAATAGCATAACAATTGGGGGGAATAGAAATATCTATTCTAGGATTCTTATATTCTATACTCTGTGTGGTTATCACAGAAAGACACTGGTAAGTTAGAATCATATACTATACATTATATACTGAGTATACTATGCTTATCAGCCCTTAAAAGAGCAAAGATTTATAGCCAATCAGCAAACAAAGGAGACCAAATGGAATAAAAAAATCAGTTAATCCAAAAGATAGCAAAAAAGGGGAAAAGTGAAGATCAAATGGGAGATAGAGAAAATAATTTAAACCTAACCATATAAATAATTCCATTAAATGAAAATTTATCTAAATATCTCTGATTAAAAGGCAAAAATGGTAAAGACTAGATAAAAATTTAAGACACAAATAAATGTTATCTAGAAGAAATGTGTTTTAAATATGAAGAGACAGATAGGTCAAAAGTAAAAGGAGAGTAAATGGTACCCTAGGAAAAAGAAAACTGGGATGACAATATTAACAACAGAGAAGCACATAATGACAGAGCTTCAAATTACATGAAGGAAAAACTGACAGAACTACAAAGAGAAACAAATCCAAACTCAAAGTCAACAATTTCAGTAATTATCTCTCTACAATTGATAGCGCAAGTCAAAAGAAAATCAGCCAGCATATAGATTTGAAATTCATTGTTAACTAACTTGACGTAAGTGACATTTATAAAAATTTCCAACAAGAGCAGAATACACACTGTTTTCAAATAACCACATACTGAGATAAATCATATTCTGAACTTTAGAACAAGTTACAGTGAATATTAAAATGTTCAGGTTATACAAAGTATGTTCTCTGATCACAGTGTAATTAAATTAAAAACCACTGTGGAAAGATCTCTGAAAATTCTAGATGTTTGGAAGGTGGAAATGAAACACATTTGTAAATACAAATAGATTAAAGAAGAAATCAAAAAGAAAATAAGAAAAGTTTAACTGAATGAAAATGAACTTATCAAAATTTGTGGGATCTCATCAAGCAGTATTTAAAGGAAATTTACAACTGCCTATACCAGAAAAGAAACAAGCACTTAATTACCTCAACTTCCATATGAAGAAACTTGAAAAAGAAAGACCCTCAATTAAATGCAAAGTTACAAGAGTGTTCATGTGTCCTTTGAGGCTTCTTTTTTGATAGCTGCTTTAAAGTTCTTGTCAGAAAATTCCAGTATTTGTACCTTCTTATCAGCGATGTCCCTGGATTGTCTTTTCCCATGAGTGGAGGTGTTCACAGTATTTTAGGTACCAAGTAACTTTGCTTTGTATAGTGGATATTTTGAATATTATATTGTGAGACTGGGTCTTTTTTATATCTGCTGACTTGATAATATATACTCCTAATACTCATGCTCTTCCCCAATCTGCCTGCTGATAATTCTCAGAGTTCTCAAATGCCTATCATCTATTCTGTCCAGGTTTTATAGTAAAGTTCAGTGGGAAACAAAGAGAGATGCTTGCTCATTTTATGTGGTAGCAGAATTCTAAGATGGGTCCCCAGATTCTTGGCCCTGGTGTAGATGTCCTTTGTAATTTTCTCGTGAGCATCAGCAGGATTTGTGAATACGATACAGTAACACACCCATGATCATTCTACGGAGAAGGGATCTTATAATTCAGGTGCCCAGTCATTTGACTCTGATGACCCTAGATGTGCTGAGGTCATCAGGTGAGCCCTTGAAAGCAGTCAGAGAGAATCAAAGCCACATCGGTTCTCTAGCTAACCTTGAGCATGCAGTCTTCATGAATTCTACAGCGTAAGAAAATGAATTCTACCCACAACCACGTGTGCATGGGAAAAGACCCTGGGCCTCAGAGAAGACCACAGTCCCAGTTAGCACTTTGATGCAGCCTTCTAAGACCATGAGCAGAGGACCCAGTAGCTCCCTGCCTGAACTTCTAACATAGAAACTGTGACACAATATACAGTGTGGCTTTGCGTCTGTATCTTCGTGATTGTTATCTTTCAAAAATCGAATAAACCTTATGCTATACCCAGAGTAGTGCTTAAAACAGAGAAAGTCTAGATATTGTGTGTCTAGGCAAGCGTTATCCTAGAAGTGTTGACTATTTCTCAGTGCTTTCTAAAAGAACTTTTTGTTGGTTATCTTTCCTCTGAATTCCCAATAAAGTATTAGGGCAATATCTCAGTTTCAAGTCTGCTCAGCATCAACTTTCCAGCAGTGTTGAATGTAGCAATTCATCTCTGTACAACTATGCTTCAGACTTTTATTTTACTTGGCCCTCTTGTCTCATCAAGCTCGAGTTTTAGGGGCAATAACTTTATCTTTCCATTTTGTTGCATTCATTATCACATGATTCACAAAACAGGGACAAATAGAAAGCTGGTATGATTTGTAGACTAGAAAAAGGAGCCATTTATAGTCATACATCAGGTAGGTCAAAGTAAAGGTTGTCATGAAATGATGGGTTGCTTTACCTCTAGTGTGAAAGTTTAAAAAAAACAAATATAATTTACATGTGATAGATGAGAGGTGTCATATTTACCCATTCCACATGCGGAGACATAAGACACCTGGAAACAAGACAGCGTTATCACTTGGGAGAGAAAGTCCTTGAGAGAAAAAATCTGTAATTAAACTGTTTGGGAAACACTAAATACAAATGAGCCCCTCTTAGTGATTCATAACAGTTAATAAAGATAATCCAGGTTTGTGCACTGAAGAAGCTTGTTGAATGAGTTTTATCCAAGAATTTCCCAAACTTATTTGATATATATTCTGTCCAGGTTTTATAGTTGAGTTCAATGAGAGCTAAATGGAAGTGTGAGTTTACTTCACATGGGAGACAGATTCATTTCTTTGGCACACCTATTAGTCCCTGGAAAGGTAAATGTTTTTTCATGGAAAGTATTTTGGGAAATGGTGATCTGGAGATTTAAATTCCGTGTGTGTTTATTTGTTCTCTCTCCTCTTTTTGATGATATTCCACTGTAGGGTCAAGGGGAAATAACATGTTAATTGGTGAGAAAAATTCTTAGCATAGTTGCTCTTAAATAGAAATTGCCACCCCAACCTCACCTCAAGCTGATGAGAAGCACTAATGCAGTCCATGGTTTCCTGAGATAAATAAAAGTATTATCTATAACACCAGGATTTCATATGTCAATGATCCTGGCTTATTACAACCAAAGTCACCAAACATTTTCTAAGCATCTACCTGTGCTAAGCGTAGGGTGTTCCTAGCAAGAGCCCACTGGCACACTGGTCTACAAGCTCACAGGTGTGGTCATACCAAGGAGGTACCCAAGAGGGCTGATAACTCATGGAGGGCCCAGAAGCTGCTGGGGAAGAGGATGGGTGGCCATGTTGGAGAGTAACAGCCCAGTATGGAGTCTCAAAGACAGTTTGCATTAAGAACAAGGAAAGAGAAAGATGTAAAAAACAGAAAGGATAAATTATTTAGATTTTGCCTTGATTCTAGGATGCACAATTTTTCACACATTAACTACTCTGAACTCTGAAATCTGACTAGATCTTATGATCCAAAGCGTCTTAACAACTGCTGTCCGCTAGGCATCAACGTGACCTAGTTGCCATTGCCTGCATGTGCAGACTTGTTCACAGCTGCTGCTGCTGTCATCACCTCAACAGGATTATGTGCATTGTTGGTCTACATGTGTCGGGTTTAATTGCCATGTAAAATGTGTTCAGAAAGATTATACCATGATTCGGTACTGAAAGGAAAACTTAGTGTATTCAGAGAGGCAAGGAGACAGAGCAGCGAGGCATAAATATGCTCTTGGTGACGTGAATATTCATTAGACAAGAAACTACTGCTGTGCCATCATTTCTTGTAAAACAAACCATGTGTTTCACATGTGCTACTCAAGATGAGGTCCACGAACCAGAGCACCACCTGGGAGATAGAAAAAGAATCTCGGGCTCTCCCCTAAAGGGGTGCATTAGGAACCACATCACGGCAACATCCCAGGTGACTAAATACATTGCAGTTTGAGAGCACTGCTTTAGAGGACAGAGGGTGAAATGAAGTTAGACTGAATTACTGAGATGCATACAAGAGGACAGTCATTGGTAGTAATGCAGTTGAAGGAAGGGGAAATTGTCATGTCCTTCAGAATCATGAACAAAATTAATGTGCAAGAAAAGACCCGAGACCAATTCATTCATCAAGTAGAGGTGTCATTAAGACATGTGTCGTCTCATTGACAGATTTCTTTTTCCTCTGTGCTACATAAACATAATAATATGATGTGAAATGAATGGCACTTTATATTTAATTAAGTAGAGCAAGTAATACTTCTCCAGGGTGCTGTAAAAAGTTAAAATAAAGGCATATCCTTCAGTGAGGGGAAGCTGGTAGGCAGCAGGACTCAAGGAATATCACTGGAAGTATGAGCCAGGGAACCAAAGACACCAAGAAAATTTGAAGTCACCTGCGCCCTGGCTGGGAGAAGAAGGAACCCACAGCGACCGAGGTCCTCGTGCAGCACGCATGCTGCTATAGCTCTGGGCCCTAGGGCGGCATAGGGTCCCCAACTGATGACAACGTGATGCTCGATTCCTTATTCTTTTAAATAATTTTATATCCACTACTTTACATTTCTTTCACTAATAATGCTTGTTCTGTTTTAGCCCCATTTCATCTCAGTGAGCCTCACAACAAATCCTAGAGAACAGTAGCATGAACTGGAGTCTGAAACTTAAACGATGCTGTCATTTCCATTGTGAAGATGAAGAAATTGTGTCTGGCATTATCCTGCTAGTAAATAACAGAATTGTTATTAGAAATCCTGGCTTCTGGCTATAAGAAAGTATAAACAGGAAAGTAGGTATCGGGCACAAGCTTGTGGCTCAGGTGGCAGAGATGCTGGTATGTAGACCATGCAAAGCCCAAGGACTAGGGTTCAGGACCTGGGGCCAGGGTGATAGCGCAAATAAAATAAAAGATGCTTCTTGACTCTCTCTTCCTTTTTTCCTTCATTCAAATGCTTCCCTCCTTCCCTTCCCCTCTTCCTCGCTTAAAGAAAAAGGGGGGGGGGAGGGGCGGGGAAAGCATGTGTTCTTGGAACTTAATGAAAAAGAGGAGACTCAGTAAGCTCAAATGTCTACACAAGCATGAGCCAGTTAGGACTGGAGTTATGTACTGCTTTCTTCTACTCCCAACTCCTGATAAAACCTCCTAAACTATGAATGATTGGAAGAGTTTTCTGGTGTGACTGTGAACAAATATTTTAATGACTGTTAATTTTATTAAAGAGCACATGCATTATTTGAAAATACTTAGGGTAACACGAAGGAAGGTGTATCACTATCTCTTGAGAGCACCAACTCCCAGCAGTGCAGTTACCCAAAGTAGATGCACCACTTTTCATTCCCACCAGCAATGAATGAGTGATCCTGTTTCTCCACATCCTCACCAGCACTTGGCGTGGTCTCCAAGATTTTCCTGTTAATCTTTATGTTACTGATTTTTAGTCTGAATCCACTGTGATCAGAGAATATACTCTGTATAATCTCAAAATTTGTTTTCTGACACAGTATGTAATGCATCTTGGTATATTCTACAGGCACTAGAAAAAGAAATATGTTCTGCTGTTGTTGGGTAGGACACTCTAAATTTGAAATAAATCCTAGCGTCTTATAAGCTTCTTATAGACAGCATACAACTGAGTCATGCTTTTTAATCTGCTTTGCTAAAGTCTGTCTTCTACCTGGAATATTTAGATCATTTATTCACAATGTAATGATTGATGTGCCAGTATTTAGTCTGCCATTGTAAATTGTTTTCTGCTTTGTTTTCTCTTTTCCTGATTTTTTGTGGTGTACCTGAAGATTTTTTAAATTCTATTTTGATTTATCTGTATTTAGGGGGATATAACTCTTTGCATCAGTATTTTAGTGGTTTCCTTAAGTATTATACTACGTTTATGTAACTCGTCACAATGATGTCATCTAAGCAGCAGATGGAGAGCAGACCATGCACGGCTCATGTACCTGGGTTTGAGACCTGGGGTCAAGGAGAATCACTGAAATTTAAAAACAAATACATATGCATACCCTGCTTGGACACAGTCCACACACATCCCAAGGTCCCAAGTTCACATCCTGGGATGAACTAAACAACATAAAATGCTTCCTCCTCGACTCTCTTCTTGCCTCCCTGTCTCTGCTCACCTTCATTCCTGACTGCACCTTTCCTTTAAATAAATAAGTAAAAGTACTTCCTCTTCTTCCTTCCTTAAAAATGCTTCTTCCTCCTTTCCCTTTCTTCCTCTCTTAAAAAAAAAAAAAGAAAGAAAAAAGAATGTTAACCCTTTTCTTATACTTCACCCTTATAGGTAGGTAGAGTTTTGTTCTCATTTTTACAGTTGTGTATACTATAGATCAGAGCTTAAATCACCCAAGTACCAAAGGTGAAATCAACCCTGAAAGACTTCCCCTGATATTTAAATCCCAATCCTACAGGATTTCTTAAAGACAGCACTCTACCTCTTTTAAGGAAGCCCTGGAAAACTCTGAAGCAGTAGGCACATTGTAAATCACTAACCATCATCTTCCTCTCTCCCCCCACCTCCAATTTAGTGACAAAAGACCTCATAATGGCACTTATATTTTACTCCCTGAGATTTGCTGACACCTGGTGACACAGGGAAGACTAGCATCCAAGAAAGGGCCTTGGGCTGCTATGAAAATAAAGGCATAAGCTAAGGCCACAGGAGACCAGCACAGACGTCACAGGAGGGAAGAGAAAGGTGAGGACAGGCTGCACCTGAAAAGCACCTGGAGGCCTGAGCACAGCCCTGCCCTCAAGTGAGGCTGGGGAAGCCAAGGACTCCCAGTGGCACCATGCCAGCAGCTTATTTATTGCCCCATGGGATTGCCTGTCACTTGGAGGCCTGAGACAGTCTTGTCTTCTTTTTTTTTTTTAAGAGGAAGGAAGGGAGAGGAGGAAGAAGGATTTTTAAAGAAGGAAAAGGAGGAAGTGCTTTTATTGATTTTATTCATTAAAGGAAATGTGTAGGCAGGAATGAAAGTGAGTAGAGACAGGCAGGCAAGAAGAAAGAAGAGGAAGAAGCATTTTATTTAATTTAGTTTTTAATGTAATTGCTTCCCGGTTTCTTTCAGTCCTCCCTCCCTCCTCCTTTTCACTTCCCTCACCTCCCTCCTTCCCTCTGTCCCTCCTGGTTGCTTGCTTACGTGTTTGTTTTAGGGCATTTATCCAGGAAGCTGTGTAGTGTCCACCTCAAGTCACTTGCAAGGCGATTGAGCTTACAGACCAAATTGGCCCCATTTGAGAATTCTTGATAACTGAACTGGTGATGGTAAACTTAATGCATCACGTATTCAGATGCTGGTTTACAATGATTCACACCTTACATCTACATAATGCTGGGACGCAATGTTCCCTCAACCACATTGATTGAAAAAAGAGTTCTTGGCTCCTGAAATCCAAGATGAAGGAAGTGTCTCTATTTTTTCAGCTTTATTGAGGTATAGTTGACAAATAAACTTGTAATATAGTTAAAGTATACAGTGGATTTGATAAACATGTACACTGTGAAAGGATTCCTCCCGTCTAGTTAATTAACACATCCACTACTATTTATGTGTGTATAAAATTGGTGAGAACATTCAAGTTTTACTCTAAAGAAATTTCAATTATATAATACCATGTTATCAACTATAATCACTCTTTGACATTAGATCTTCAGACATTATTCATGATACAGCTGAAAGTTTATACCCTTTGACCAGCCTCTCCCTATTTGCACTACACCCGTCAGATTCTGTTTTCATTTCCACTGGAGATACGTGGCAGTGGGAATGTAGCAGCTGGAGCAAATGGTAGTCCTATTTTACATGTTTTGAGGAACTGCCATGCTGCTTTAATGGTGGTAGCGCCCATTTACACGCCCACAACAATGCACAAGGTTTCCTTTTCTCCACATCCTCGACAACACTTCAGTCTTATTTTATGATGAGAGACATTCTAACAGACATGAGATATATCATTGTGGTTTGATTTGCATTTCTTTGATGACTGGTGATGTTGAGGCACTGTTTCTTGTGCCTATTGCCATTCGTACATCTTCTTTGGGAAACTGCCTAGTCAGTTCCTAGGCCCACGTTATTAAATCAGATTGTTTGAGATCTACTATGGAATTATGTAAGTTCTTTATAAACTGTGGATATAACCCCTTATCAGATATATGATTTGCAAATACTTTCTCCCTCTCCACAGCATGTCTTTTCACTTTGTCATGATTTCCTTTGCTGTGGAGAAGGATTTAGCTTAATGTGGTCCCACTTACTCATTTTTCATGTTGAATTCGAAAAAATCACGGCCAAGACTGATGTCAAGGAGCTTGCTCCCTATATTTTATTCTAGGAGCTTTTTATTCTAAGACCTTTAGTTTCAGGTCTTTATTCCATTTTGAGTTGATTTTTGTGTATGATAAGTAAGAGCAGCTCAGTTTCATTCTTTCACAAGTGGATGCCCAGTTTCCCCAACACCATTTATAGAAGAGTTTATCGTATATTCTTGGATCCTTTGCTGTAAATTAATTGACCATCTGTGTGTGGGTTCATTTATGGACTCTATTCTGTTCCCTTGAATCAGGTGTCTAACTTTATGCTAATACCATGCTGCTTTGCATTTATCGCTTTGTGATATAGTTTGAAATCAGGAAGTGTGATGTTTCTAGGTTTGTTCTTTTTGGGATTACTTTGGCTATTTGGGGTATTTTGTGGCTCTACACAAATTTTAAAAGTGTTTATTCTACTTTTGTGAAAAATGCCATTAGAATCTGTAGATTGATTTGGAAAGTATGGGCATTTTTAACAACATCAATTCTTCCAATCCAGGAACACATTTTTTTCCCATTTATTTGTGTTTTCTTCACTTTCTTTCATCAAAGTCTTATAGTTTGGGGTACATGGATTTTTCGCTTCCTCTGTTGAATATAATCTTTTGTATTTTCTTCTTTTTGATGCAATTGTGAATGAGATTGTTTTCTTAATTTCTCTTTCAGATAATTCATTGTTAGTATACAGAAATGCAACTGGTTTTAAGTGCTGATATATTATACAATTTTATTGAATGCATTTATTAATTCTAGTAGCTTTTTTTTTTTGAGTCTTCAGGGCTTCCTGTATATATTTTCTGAAAATAAAGGAAATTTTTCTTATTCCTTTCAAATTTGAGTGCCTTTATTTTTCCTGACTAATCGTGTTCTGTGTTCTGGGAAGCATGATTAATTGCTAACAGGCAAGTAATAAAATTCACTGGATAACTGAGTAAATTGCTGCAATTCCCTGTCTCTGCTTTTCTCATGTATAGAAGGTTCTAGAATTATCCTAAATTCTGATTGATGCAATATTTGTTTAGATTAATAACAAAAATAAACATAAATACAAAACATTCCTGATAACAACTGAATCTAAGTGGGCTTCTAAGGAAGTGAAGTATCTCAAATCCCATTAGGTGGCGCCAAAAGATTAAATGAAGCCCATTACAAGCCAGCCACTGTGGGCCAAGCAACCAGTATTTTCCAACCCTGACAAAGCTTTAAATTTGTTGAAATCAGTGAACAAAGTATGTGGGGAGCCCATATCCATTCCACCTCATTCATATGTCCTTCATGTCAGTCATCCTTTTACTCAAAACCGATTCTTCACCAAAACCATTGTGCTATGTATAGATGAGAACTCTGACTTCTAACACTTGCCTCCCGCCTAGTTACTCTCGTCTGTTTTGTCTTTCTCCAATCTCCGGCTCAAATTGACAAATTAAGACATCAAAATACTAAAATGTTCCACCTCACAGATGATATTTCCCTCTTAAATTCTGCTAAAAGGGAGAGGAAGGGAGGGAGGGAGAGCGAGAGGAAGGGAGAAAAGAAGAAAGGCATAAACTAATGGCTGCTGACTACCTTCTATATTTTAGGCATTTTCACATGTCACTTTTTAAAAAAATAGTAGTAGCAATTATTACAGCTATTGTTTATTGGCATTTATATGAGACAAGAATCATGCAGAGTACTTTCTATATGATCTCATTGAATTTTCTTAAGATCGCTATGAAGCGTTATCACTATTCCCTCTTCCTACCTCTAGAAATCAAAATGCACATTGAGATTCACTTGCTTTGCCTGAGCTCCTCCATCTCACTTCCACTCTCCTTTTGTGGGCAGGGCAACCAACCCAGGGCTTCTACTTCCGGAACCACAGAAGTGAGACTCCAAGCATTAACCCTGTAGAGGCAGGGAGAGGCGTTTCTTGGTGAGAGGAAGGAGGAAGGATAGAAGACTAACTTTTCCCATGAATAAGGAGAGAGATGCTCAGGGCACCCTGGTCTAGAATCTAAAACTTTTCCTGTTAGAACAATGTCAGTTTTTCTTTTAATTTTTGTCTTTGTTTTTAAAGAAAAGGTACAGGCAGGAATGAAGGTGAGCAGGCAGGCAGGAAGAGAGAGGAGGAAGCAGCATTTTATTTTTAGTTAGTTGTTCACATAGGTTGTTCTCCCCAGACCCCCAGGGTGTATGTGGACTTTACTCAGCTGGAGGAGGCAGATCTAACCACTACCCCACTTGGGCACACTAGGAACAAAGTTTTGGGGTTTTTTTGTTTGTTTGTTTTTTACTATAGTACAGTTATCCAGTTACCCTATAGATTTCATAGGTCCTTTAACTGGGAACACATATTCATTATAACATTATTTTTACAAGAAAACTCTTTTAAGCTTCAAATAAATATCTTGCCATTTTCAAGACTATAAACTTGTAGACAACATGTACATCAAATATAGTATAAAAAAGTCAACACAGTTCTCAATTTTTTTGTTAGAATGTAAATAGATATAGAGATGAATAGATGACGGGTGGGATTCTAGGCAATAAAGTTTAAATGTGGTCCCATGTATGTCTGTCACAATAATTTGTTCCTAGAGCAATTTACATATATTCCGCCTCTACCAATTTATCCCAGAAATGTGGAGCATTAACTACAAAGGGAAGTACGTGAGAGTATATGTATTTTCAAATAAATCACCTCTGCTATTTTCAAAAAACTGACAGTGTAGACCCTCTTGATGTGGGACTGCAGCATTTCTTCACATTCCAGTTTTCAGGACTTGCACAGCGCCCCATTCTCTCCTCGATCATGTCATACATAGACCACTTTGAATTGCAAAGATTCCACTTTGGAAAACAGCTTGGTTCCTCAAAAAGTTAAACATGGAAACCCCATGAAACTTAATAATTCTACACTTCAGAACACATTGAAAAGAATTTAAAACAAGGTCTTGACAGATATCTGTATATCAATGTTCAGGGAACATTTGTGTAATAGCTAAAGGTGGAAGCAGTCTAAGTGTCCATCAAAAAACAAATGGATAAATAATGTATCATTTAGTCCAAAAAAAGGAATGAAATGGATAAATGCTACAACACAGATGAGACTTTGGAAATATACTTAGTGAAATAAGCTAGATGTAGAAAAAATACATGATTCCACTTGTAGGCAGGACCAAGAACAGGCAACTTCATAGAGACAGAAAATACAAGAAGGTCACTAGGGATTAGGGGGAAGAGAGGTTGGAGTTGTTTTATTAGTACAGTTTATGTTAAAAATAATGACAAAGCTTTGACAGAGACATTGTAAGTGCACTAAATGCCACTTATGGTTAAAATGATAAGTATAAATGCTATCTCAGCTCTGAGAACATCTACTTACGTGATATAACATCCACTAGACTGCAACTTCCAAAGGACCAGATTTTACTCATTTTTATATCCTCAACCTCAAGCATAGGCCCTAATACATAGAGACCACAATAAGGAACATCATGATAAAAATGTACAAAGAGAAGTGATAGATTTTAAACTCATTCCACATATAATGGGCTCAACTTATTGAATGACTACTATTTATTAGCATTTTTTAAAATTCCACTCAATCCATAATGATCATGTCCTCTATCTGCTCTGAGATAGAAAATTTATCAACAAGCTGACTTCTCTCTCCTGATAAAGAGTACATTCGCTGGATAGGAGACATACCATTGACACGTAGAGAGATAAATAACAAATGTAAAACCAGATGGATCTGGATTCTGAAAAGATAATAATGGGAAAGTGTTGGACTCAAAGTGAGAGCCTTGTGTAGGTATGCCTGGGAAAAAACTCTTGAGAAGGAAACATCTGAGGCTTAAATGATGAGAAGGGACCACGATATAACATCTCAGGAACAGCAGGTGCAGAGGTACTCAGGAAGGAAGAAGCATGACATTTTAAAGAGACAGGAAGATGTCAGTGAGGCTGGATCAGGATGGAGAAGATGAAAAATGAGGAAGATGCAGATGGAGAGCAAGTCAGGATCTGGTCATAGGTGAGTGGGAGGCAGGCCAAGGGATCAGAATTCCATTGTAATGTCCATAAGAGCTATTGGGAGGTTTCAAGTAGGAGAATGGAATGACCTGATTTGTGCTTTAGAGTGCCATAGTACCGACAAGCCAATATGTAGAAATCCAGATGAATAATGATAGTTTGGATTATAGTTTCGGTTATGGAGATAATGAAAAGTGGTTGGATTCAGATGTATTTAAAAGCAACCCTGATAGAACCTGTTGATGGATTGAATGCAGAAAGTAAAAGAACAAAGTCAAGGATGACTTCAGGTTTTTTGTCTGAGCCACTAAATGAAGGTAGATCCATGAATTAAGAGAGACTAGTCAGATGGTGGAATGCGATGAGCTTAGAGGTGATTCAATGAAGTTAAGAGTTTGCCTTGGGTTTTATTAAGTTAGAGTTGCCTATTAGAAATCCAAGAGGACAACCTCATATGTAATTCAGATGAGAGACCAAGAATCATCAGCATGTGCAAGAGATGACCGATGGCCTAGGCATGTAGGAGAGACAGGACGAGGCTATTCCCGGCAGTCCTCAAGCACACCCATATTTAGAAATTCACCAAGAAGCAAACTAATGACAAAAGAAAACAAAACTGTGCAGTTGGAGGATTTCCAGACAACTATCGAGTCCTGGAAGCCTGGAGAAAAATGTATTTCCATGAAGGATAGAGTGTTCAGTTGTGACAAATGCTGCTCTGAGATAGAAACTAACCAAGAGACAGTCATTAAGTCATTGGTGCATTTGAGTCATTTGCACTTGGAGCCATTTCTACCAAATGCTAGGGAGAGAAAGCCATTTGGAGTGGGATGTGGGCAAGAACAAAGGTGTGATGAAAGCTCTTTTGAGATTGACTTCATTAGGATGAAAGGGATGTGGAATCAAAACAAGATTTTAAAGATGGTGCCATGTGTGGTATTACCTCAATTCTTTAAAATTCCACTATGACACAGATATGATTGTCCTCATTTTAACCATGATAAATCTATAACAGAAAAGTTAATTTCCCACAATTGGAATTTCAAAAATTGAACGAGCATTAAAAATACTAACAATTTCTGCTAGATTCTGACACTTCCTATTAAAACATGAAAAGCAAAGGTAAAAATACTTCTGTTTTCTTGTTTAACATGATATAATTGTATGACAAACAGGATAGATGAGCTTATTCTAATCTTCAAGTTATTTGTTGACTAAATACAAAAAGCTTTTTGTCACATTGTAGTCACTCTTCAGTGTTTGTCTTGATTAAGCCTGAATTTGGTTTCTAAGATAGTAGGTTTTTTCCTAGCTTTACCTTTCAGATCTTTTCTAGGAAATGACAAGTTTCTAAGCCATCAAAAAGTTTCTTGTGGTATTGTTTTAGTTCTTAAAATTAATAATCTTAGTAATATTCAAGATTGCAAGTATTCTTGAGACTTTCAAAGACAGATTTTTACCATTAACCATGACAGATTTCCCTCAAAAAATATGAACTCAATCATTTCTTTTGCTGAGACAAAAATTTTTTTAAAATACATATATATATATACATGAATATATATACAGAGAGAGAGAGAGAGAGAGAGAGAGAGAGAGAGAGAGAGAGAGAGAGAAAGAGAGAAAGAGAGAAAGAGAGGGAGAAGGAGAGGGAGAGGGAGAGGGAGAGGGAGAGAGAGAGAGAGAGAGAGAGAGAGAGAGAGAGAGAGAGAGAGAGAGAGAGAGAGAGAGAGAGAGAGAGAGAGAGAGAGGTTTTCTGTACCAGGCACGCTGTCTGGTATGGCTGGAAGAGGACACTGAGCTCCCAGTGCTCTTGCAGCAGTCGGCCAGGGAGCTGAGCCTGCACCTCTGAGGATGGGCCTGAGAGACTGCCCAGCTCACATGGGCACAAATAGCAACCCATTTGTTGTGAACCCAAATGGCTTTATTCTTGAATTTCTATGCAAAACAATAGATGCATTATTTCCATTTGTTTGGAATTGTCCTAGAATTAGTTTAAAAAAATAAAAAGTAATGTGTCCCCATAAAGTAGCAGATTAGTCAGCTGCTTTCAGCAGAGAGCATAGGCTACATATCCCAAAGACCCAGGTTCAAGACCTAGAGTTGGGATGAAAATCAAGATGAACAACTAAATAAAATAAAGTGCTTCTTGCTCCTCTCTCTTCTGGCCTGTCTATCTTTGCTCACCTTCATTCCTGCCTGCATATTTCCTTTTAAAAAAATAAATAACAAGAGTTTTCACACAAGAGCTTTTAGATTAAGCAACGCATAAACATAAAGTATACAGAACATATTATGTATATTATATATAAATATACTATATACAATTATGTTTTAAATCTAGACCATAAATGTGTCATTCTTGGGAGAATGTACTCTGCAAACTGCAGGTGATAGAATTTCAGCTGACCATGACCGTCCCCCTCAGCTGCTAGCCTCGGGGTCGGTGCAGAGCTGATTTACTTTCTACAGCTTGCTAGTGTGCATCTCAATTATACGCTACAGAGACAGAGTGTGGTCACAGGAGGGACTTTAGCCACTTTCACTTGAAGACTGGTGGCAGGCAAGTTCCATCTGCTGGCTCTGAATGAAACAGGATGTGGAGGATCAAGGTGGCTCGTGAGTGTTCCGGTGGCATTCGTCAGCCCAGACAATGTCCTCCCAACCTTGCTCCTTTTCCTTCTCTGCTCTATCCTGATTTTTCCCTTTCAGCTCCAGCCAATCTGCCGACATTAAAAAGGTCAAGATTCTTGAGGGGATAAGTGTACAGTAAGAGAGGGCTGCACTGGACACAGCCCTGGGTGTCCAGAGGAGGAACCTGAGAATCTGGGGAGGCTCTATCTCCCAGAGGCCACCTCCGCTTTCCTCACAAAAGAGGCCTGTTTGGGGCTGCTGCTTTCATATGACTGGAAACAACTGAGTGTTTGTTATGGGTCAAATGATGTCTACCCACAGAAAAAGTTAACATGGAAGTTCTAAGCCCCAGGATCTTAGAATGCAGCCTTATTTAGCGATAGGGTCTTGTGGATGTAATTAAGTTAAAATGAACTTACATTACAGTAGGGTGGACCCTTAATGCATGAGGGAAATTTAGGGGTCCAGACCCAGGAGAGGGTCAGGTGAGGCAGAAGCAGAGCCTGGAGACATGCTGTGTGCACCAAAGAGCCTGGGCTGCTGGAAGCTGCAAGAGGCAAGGAAGGCCCCTCCCCGGGGCTTCAGAGAAAGCAGGACCCTGCCAGCACCTTGATGTCAGACTTCCGACCTCCAAAATTATGAGAATAAATTTCTGTTGTTTTAAGCCATGCGACTCATGTTACTTTGTTACAGTGGCGCCCAGAAAACTAATATAAGTGCTAAAAGAAAAATAAACTCCAAATGCCAATGCTACACAGAAACAATATACCAGAAGGAAAAGGGAGAGAACATCATAAGCTAGCTTCACAATCATTCCATTTCTTGCTCTAGGAAGATGTTGATAATACAGCTCTTTTCCACTTTTAAACTGTATCCATTTACCAAAATGAACTTTTGAGATTGTGGAGTACCCACAGCCTTTGTTCCAAATTTGGAACCAAAATGGACTCACCTTCAGGTCACATGGCTTTGTTTGTATAAAAACTGAAACCAACTAAGCTCTGAACCATACAATAGATCAGTTCTGATATGCTTGTCCGGCATGGTTTCCATTACAGTAATGGAAATTATTACGGTAATAGAAATGTGAAAAGACAAACTCAAGTCATGACACAGCCCCTGCCCCCCAAACACTTGGTTATTATCCACTGGGGTCTGGGAAATCATGAGAAGGCATTAAGCAGAATTCTATGTCATCATTTCTGGGTATGCAAACTTCACCAATTTACTTAATCTTGCTGAATCTTAGTTGCATAATTTACAAAGAGGTTAATAACTCCTGATCCACAGGTTAATTTAAATGCAGTAAGAGTTTGGACAAAGGATCCAAAACTGAAAACGAGATGTCAAGCAGCCTCACATTCTCCTTCTGGCTGTCGGCCCTTTCTGCAATAACTGCAGAAAATCCTCCCCAAACCTTGTTGCCACCACTACCATATTATCTCCCCCTCAAGATATACAAGGCTTAAAACAAGGAGGACCACAGCATGCCCATCAGAATGGGCACGATCTAGAGCACTGACAGTAACAAGTGCTGGTGAGGACTTGGAAGCACTGGAATCTCACTCGTTGCTGGTAGGACTAACCAGTAGCCTCGCAACTCTGGGAGACACTGGATGGGTTCTTACGAAATCAAACGTATTGTCATTATATATTCCAAAACGTCTACACAAAAACCGGCATGTGGATTATTTATAGCAGCTTTATTCATAATCGCTAAAATGTGAAAACGCACAAGATGTCCTTCAGTAGGTGAATGAGTCAACTGTGGTCCAACCAGACACATGGAATGTTATTCGACACTAAAAGGAAACAAGCTGAAACAGGTTATCAAACCATTAAAAAAAAAAAAAAAAAAGGTGGAGCAACTTTAAATGATATCATGAAATGAGGGAAGCCAATCTGAAATGGTTACATACTGTATGATTCCAACTATATGATGTGCTGGAAAAGGTAAAACTATGGAGACAGAAAAAAGATTAGTTAGTAGAGGTTGAGGGAAGGAGGGAGGATTAGGCAGAGCACGGAGAGCATTGTGGGAAACAGGGAAACAATTCTGTATGAATATATAAAAAGCTTGAGCAAAGTCACTGAGCGTGTGCCACCAAACATGACCCTGATGGAATCCTCTTGGCCTCTATGACGTGTCAACATTCGCCAGTTCTAACAAAAGCAGCACTCTGGTGGGGGACATTAATAATGGGGGAGGACGTGCATGTGTGGGGACAAGGTGGGCTGATGGGAAATCCCTGTACCTCCCCGATTTTGCTATGAACCTAAAACTGCTCTAAAAAATGAAAATCCTTTAAAAAAAGATACAAAAGAGAAGACTAAAGATTCACTAGGGAGGTAGTGAGGGTGTCCCTGGAGAAGGCTGCTGGGGTATTTTACGACTCCCCCCTGCGGGGGAAGGAAAAACTATTCCCCCTGAAAATTCATCTACTTCAGGCCAAATGAGAATATCCAGAAAATAATGGTAAGCCTAAGCATGGAGAGAAATGTGTACTAGAGCCTGATTTAAGCTTGTTCTAGAAAAGGTCTACAGGTCTTAGACTGTGGCTGAGCTTCCTGCAGGCCGAGGGAGGAGAGGAGGGGCTGCAGCGCAGGCCAGCAGTACTGCACCAGAAGTGTCCTACGGGGGATGGTTCCACATGCCAGAGGGACACACTGTGCAGGGAACCACTTTGATGCGTGTGGAATGACAGAAAGCCCCCATCTGAGAGGCCCACCTGGGAGGAAGCGGGATATGGTAGCAATTCTGGCCCCAGAAAGTCAGAATGGGCAGAAGTCAGAGGGGCCAAGCCAGGGAATTAGAACTGGCTGTGCCCAGTGGCAGTCAGTCTCCAAGATCCCCACAACAGAGCCCCAGGAGATAAAGATCAGTGCCTGGCCACCTGCTACACTAATGAAGGTAATAATCCCAGTCATTCCAACTTCTTCAGCCTCTCAGCTATTCTTCCCTCCCTGCTTGGATCCCAAAGGAGCACAGTAAGTAGGGGATAAGGGGTAGAAAGGCAAGGTGAGGGAACAGAGGCAGAGTGAACTCTGGCTCGAACATGGCAGGCTTCCCAGGCTGAAGCAGGGCAGCCTAAGGAGCGGAAGGGCTGTTGATTAAGTGTATGACTGGCATTTGGATATTGAAATATTTAGTATGTGAAAGGGACAAGAAAGACTATGGACTCAGAAATTCATCCAAAAGCAGAGAAGGACAAGTCTATAGAAAAGCAAAATGGCGCAGCGTTGAGAAAGAATTGAATAGGCGCCTGCTCTCTCCCTGTAGCCTCCAGCAGGTCTGCGGAGCGGTGGGAGACGGACAGTGTGTCTCTGAAGGAACACGGTGCTGTTGCTGAAGAATGCTCTCTGGCCAGCTCTTCTTCGTGGAAACCTGGAAGGAGGAGGTGGGTGGTGCAGGCCTGGTTCTGCACAGGTAGTCTGTACCTATTGTTCCCAGGCTTTGAAGCCTCTGCCAAAAACTTGGAAAGCACAGGAAAGGTGGCATTTAACCTCTTGTCAAGAGGATAGAGAGAGTTGGTGTGAGCTAATTATTTTTCACCATAATCCTGGCACCCAGGAGGCACCCAGGAAGTGGCAGCAATTATTGTTTCTCTCTGAAAGATACATAATCTCCAATTTACAAGAGCAGAATTATTACTAAAACTTCACCACATTCTCTTAACTAGACCTATAATCCCAATCTCTACTCTCTGATGAACAAGCTTGTCTTTTGGAAGGTGGTTTGACACTGCAATCATTAAAATGCTGAATTAGAAACTCAAACCCATCTACAATCATCAGACCTAGGGGCGCCTGCAAATGGCTCCCACAGGAGGCTCTGATCCAATTGGCTCATACGTCTGAAACGATCTTAACCTAGAAAGAAGCAGTTGTCAGCTCCCTGTCATGGCCTAGCAGGAATTTGGAAAGTTCAATAAGGGAAAGCATCATGGACAAGCTTTATATCTGCCTCAGATGTGACGTCTGGTGTCTAACCATGGACAGGAAACTTGATTCCGTTGAATCTCCTTAACATAAAGCAGAAGACAGTGTTGCAGAGTCTGAAAACCGCTAATGATCACGTCACTACGAAGAAACCCAAACTCTCATGTTCTAATCATTTAATACATACTAATTAGAAAGACATCTTGACTGCCGTAGCACATCAACCACGGAAGGAGCATACCATGATTATTAGGGCACTTGTTTTATGGGGTGAAATACTCTGTAAGGCCTTGTTCCATATAAATAGGGCTCTCTATCTTTTTAAATAAGCAATCTGATTGCTGACGAGAGGCAGAACATCTGAGTCATCATGCGTCTCTTGCACAACACAGAACTAGTTTGGAAAGCAAAACTGATGGGATTATTTTCTTACAACAGCAATGCTAAGTAATGAAGTCACTTGTAGAGTTGAGAAATCTTTAATAATGTGAATCATAACTCACTCGACAAATATTCATGAGATGTGATATGTTGCCACAAAATGCTATAATAAAAAGCAGAAATGTTTGCATTTTTATTTTTAAGAAAGACATTTTCTGTCACCCTTGGCTAAGGATTGTCCTGGGAAATTTTCCCATATCTCTCTGTTTTACTGTTCAAACTATGGGAATGAAAATGCTGTTAGTCTAACTTTCTGCTTCAAGAAGACATTTAGAGAGAGTTCATTTCCTCTGTCCCACTGACTCTCAGTGGAAGGCAAAGAGCAAGTCTGCAAAAGTGCAGTCCCCAGGCTCCTGAAGACAGCAGCATCTACTAGTCCCTTCTAAATGGGAAAATGGTAGAAGAATATTGAAAGGAGAAATGGATAAACATGAAACATGTTTATAAAAATATAAACCATATGAGAGCTGGGGAAATGATGGAGGCAGGTTAGCCAGCTGTGGAAGAATTAATAGGCAGTTGACAGAGGAAGTTTCACTGAAAATATTTGAAAAATAACTGCCCAACAACTGTTTACACCTGATAAAAGCAACATGGCACCTGAAATGCCTGCAAACTTACCTCACACCCATTATACACTATTTCCAGCTCATTAATATGCTAGAAAGACTGCCCCTTTAAGGACCAGGACACTTTGCAAGAAACCTATGTAAGGATTTATATGACTTAAAGGTGGAGCACTACGGTGGAGTAGTGGTTAGGTCAACTGCCTCCTGAGGAACACAGGGCAGATACCTGGGGTTGGGGGTGGGAGAGAACCACCAAATGAACAACTAAATAAAAATAAATGCTTCTTCCTCCTTTCTCCCTGCCTACCTGCCTATTCACCCCTTATTTATGCCTGCATCTTTCCTTTAAAATAAAAATTTAAAAAAAACAGACTCCCCTATGTGAAGAAAATGCCACTCCCTCCTCTGGCATGAATGAATATTACCATAATGAATATTATGAACATTCAATAATGAATGTTAATCAACCCAGTTCAATCACTCCAGCAAGGTGCTATATAGCCCCATCTCTAGATTTGTGTGTACCTCTATCCTGGGGCACACCCGTACACACTTCTCATGTGTGCATTTTTTCCTGCTTTGGCAGCGAATCTTTTCTTACACTCTAACTTTCCTATACTCTTTCTGTGGCTCCTTGAATTCCTTGTCATGATGGAGTCCAGAACCTGGTTCCCAGGTTGAGGTCTGCTCTCTGCTCTGCCGCCATTTTCTCCTGGCATTGCTACTGGTGTGCTGTGATGGGTGTAGAATCCCTAAGCCTTGGCTGGGGGACTCCTGGAAGGCAGAAGGGCTTCACCCCATACAGGCAAATCATCTCCGATAGAAGATCTGCAAGATGTCTAGTCAGAGGACTGGAGAGTTGCTGTAGGGTGACTGGCTCTCTCCTGGAGGGGCTCACCTCAGAAATGACTTTCAGGACATGGTCACATACCAGCTGCAGCTTGGACACTGAGAGTCTCCAGACGTCCCCTGAGCCAGAATTGGTGATGACAGCTCTACAGTCTTTCTTATTTTTTAAGGAAGAATCACTTTTTAAAGAAAGAAAAAGTATTTAGTTATTTATTTTGAATGTTCCTCCAGCCCCAAGTCTTGAATTAGAGTCTTGGGCTGTAAAAAAAAAAGTATTGTTATATTAGTCCCTTTGGGCTGAGGTTACTATCTATTCAATTTCACTTTTAGTAAGAATAGTAATTTTTAGCCTCAAAAAGAAAGAGCAATGTGGATTTCTGTCATTCTCTAAATAAAGTCACACTAACTCCAGAGGCTACACATGTCACCAAACAGGTGACAAGTTAGAATATGCTGGCAGACCTAAGGAGGTGCCGGAGCTAATATGAGCAAAAGGCATCACACCCCACCAGCCTCTTACCAGTCTTATATCACCTGTGGAATCTTTCACCAAACTTTCCGAGCTAGCCAAAGACAAATTCTTCCTCGCCTACATCCTTAAGTCTTAGTCCTGCCCTTCCACAAACAGCTTTGTCCCCACATTGGCTTTGTTCCTTGCTGTCAACCATTCACCTGTCACTAGGTTAAACCCCACCCTCCAGTGTTCCCTCACCACATTAATTGTGCTGGTTCTCTTTGAAGGAGGCCCAAAGCTTCAAGTCATGAAGCGGTGAAAGGAAGAATTCTCTCCTCAAACACAGCTTGCTAACAAGCGCTCATCGCGGCATAAGCAGGACCACGAGAAGCGGTGCTGGGCAGCGGACTCCCCAGCGAAGGGGGACCCTGGCAACCACTTCCACACGTTGCATATTAAGACTCCTGTTGCTTCCCCTCTCAAAGTCTTTGCCTGGGATTGCTGAGGCGGCTTTCTGGGAAAGGAATCAGCCATTCTACTAAGATGGTTAACTTCTGAAAAAAAAAAAAAACAATTCTTTTTTGCACCAACTCCTCTGCCTTCTGTGGAGTTGGCCTGTGACACACTAAGATACTTGCCTGTAAATTATTCTGTAGTACTACTGCCTCTGCCCATGAAAACATGTCAACTGAAGTTTTACGAGAAATAGGCTTCTGACCAGCCTAGTTCTCTTCATTTTTCCAGAGAGTGACAGCTCAAAAACATTGGACATAGCACTGTCACCAAGCACCCCAAGGGGCTGGTAACTTCTCTGGTGTTCTCAGACCCCTGAGCAACAGACATTGCACAGAGTTCGAAGCATTCCTCAGACCAGACTATTGAGATTGGATGGGGGCGTGGGGAGGGGGAAAGAGATTGATTATGGCGTCGGCATCGAGGATAGGTCCTTGCTTTGCTGCCTGCCCAGGTCTTGGATTTTTAAGTTAGTAGGGCAGATTAGATCAGTGGTTTTAATGAGATAGTGGAAAGCAGTTTCAAAGGTAGGGAATATCCTATGTGTCCAGTTATTCTGTCTCCTTCCTGGTGAAAAGGAGGAACTAAAAAATGCATGTATTTCTCCATGTAGTTTCTCACTGCTTTCCATCAGGAGGGCTCACGTTGTATGCTGGTCATAGATCGTTAGCATCCCGGGTTGTGCAGTGCGTCCACAGGGTCAGTATGTTAAGGTTAGACAGCAAGTGGCATACTGAGCAATCTTAAGCATGTGGCTTGATTATAATGATGGCATTGGGATTTGAAATGAAGAAGAGGACATGTATTGGGTACAAGAAGGAAAGCCCACCATACCTTTCCTGGTATCAGCACCTCCTTGCTTTAAAACCACCGACACTTCTCTTGCCTATAGAACAGAGACTACACTGCTCAGCGTGACATTCAAGTTCTTTCAAAAGTGCCTTAGTCTCGTGATGATGAGGATGACAATCAGGACGGCAGTGACAGTGGTTGTGATGATGATGATCGTGATGACAATGGTGATGGTGACAATGTGATATGATGGTGGTAGTGATGATGATGAAGATATCTCTCGCTCTCACACACACACACATGGCTTATACAAATAAGCATCTAATGATTCTCAAAAATCACTCCTTTGTGGTATTGCTCCTACCATTTCTCAGCCTGGATCACTTTTCTCCTGTATTTTCCTGGTGAAATCTCATCTCTCAAGGACCAGCCAACTTGTTTTCTTCCAGTAGCTTTCCCCTGTTTTCTCCCTTCTAGCAAGGGGCTCACCATACTTTGCGAGAGTCACATACTGCTCGCCTAAGGACCCAGCACAATACTGACAGGATAGAACTTAGATTTCTGAACTTAGAGTTAGTGTGTCTAGAACTTAGAGGTTGGGTACATCTTGCTGCTCTATAAAAGCAAAGAAAAAAAAGAGTATATTTTTTAAAAGACAAAAATAGAAGCAAACTAAATGCATAAGAGTCATTGAAATGAGAAGAATGAAACATGTGTGACATGGAGACAAAATGATGTCAGGTCCTTGTTTATTTTTAAGTGACTTGACAAGATATTTTCTCCAACTGCACTTTAAGCACTGGAATAGTAAAATCTTTTTTTTTTTTTAATGAGAGGTATTTATTTCTGTTTTCACTGGAGCAAGTTATTTATCAGGTTTCCTTAATAATACCAACAGCGCAACCTGTGAATGAGGATGTGAGCTAGTAAAAATAAAATTAATGTCTGATACAGCTTTGCTATTTATCAAGAGGGGTAAAAGGGTTAGCTAGACTATAGAATGGCATGACTTCCAGAAACACACTTCCCTAGTTATACTGCAGACGATGAGAAATTCTTGACTCTAGGACACTTTCCAGTAAGTGGTATTCAGACACTCAGCAAGGAAGTTAAAGTGTGTGTTTTGATGACGTACGTGTGTGTGTGTGAGAGAGAGAGAAAGAGAGAGAGAGAGAATGAATTAGTAGGTTCTTTCATCTTCTGCCTGGAGAAATAACTCAGTTCATTTCACAAATGCAGATTATCTCCAAAAGTAATGTTCGACTGTCTTTTAGAATAAAGTTAATTAGCCGTGAAATTTATGATCAAAAAAGAGAACAGCAGACAAGAGACAAAGATAAATTTCAAAGCTTCTAGCAAATATTGAAAGCAGTGTCCTTCCAACTCTACAGACCCTAGCTGGAATTTCCTGTAAGGAGGATAATGAAGAGTTAGCTGCAGCTAGGATTCTTTGGTGGAAGACAACCCAAATTGGATTGGAAGAACTAGATTCACGAGGCTAAAATCAAATCAGTTTAACCCTCCTACCCAGCAGGCTGGAGAGCGCTCCTCATTCCCCAGAATGGACTTGCATGCGAACATGAACACTGCTGGCCTTTACTCCCTGTCTTCTCCTAGAATGTCCTTTACTCCCTGTCTTCTCCTAGAATGTCCTTTGCCAACCTGCCTGAACTCCCGGCATCTTACTAATCCCTTCCAGCCCAGAGAAAATATCATTTCTGGGGCCCTCCAACCCTAGCCCTGTGACCCCCAGAAACAGTTTTTTGTACATACCTTTATTAGACTGTTTCTCTCTGAATAATGACTATTTACTTATGAAGGATAGGCATCCTCAGTATATTCAGATAGGCCGTCCCAAGATATCCAGAGTGGGATTTCACGAAGATGTCTCACTTGCCATGTAGATTGTTTTGAACTGGATCAATCAAGGACTTGCAGGCTCACAAGATACTCCCACTCCCTTAACTACTAGAAGAATGAAAATTGAGGGTCTTATCCAGAATTAGAATTTTTATCAAAAATAGCCTGAGAGACCTATGTGTCAGGGCAAACGTCTAACTACAGAATCATCCTCTGTCCTTGAAGCCTCTGGTCACTATTACATTTCTTTATAATCCATAGCCATGCAAACTCTCCACACATTATAATTAAATTTGTTCTTTTCTCCTACTAACCTGATGCTAGTCTGATTGTCCATCTAGCCCAAGAAGAGCAGAGGGGTAAGAAAGCCTCCTCTCTGCTCCTACACCTGTGTTCCTTCCATACTGGGTCAACTCCATCTATCACAGCACCAGACTTAGTGAACACTCCAGGAAGGCCTATGAATATAAATTGACACACGAATAGAAACTAAATTTCTGGACACAAGCTCTCGATGTCACCCCTCATTTAACTTCTCTAGTCCTAGTTTCCAGTAACAAGGAAAGACAATTAGATGAGTTTTAAAATAACTACAACTCTAGGATAATATAGCAGATTTTTTTTCTGGATCAGTTCATTATCCCTGCATAACTGACCAGCTCCAGGAATAAATTATTCACAATTACTATTTCACTACAGGTTGAGAGTGGCTTTTCTGCTGATTTTCTGGGTTCACTCATGTCACTGCCATCAGCTGGCTGAGGTAAAAGATCCAAACGGATTGACTGACCCACATGTCCGGGGCTTGGTGCTCGCCATCAGATGGGTGCCCCTTGGTTCTCTGCCAAGCTTCTCCTCCTCCTCCATCCACTAGAATAGCTCCACAGCTGAAGCCTGAATGGCCCTGAAACCACACATGACACAGTCCTGGGCTTCCACTGACAGGATGAGAGACCACAAGGAAAGAGCCACCATATTGTCCCACAGAGTCGAACCCCCAGTCCAAATGTCTTGTATCAGTCACAGGACCAAGCTCAGAAAAGACTACAAAATTCAAAAGAAATAATAATTTTTAGTTTAGGCTACGATGTTTTGAGATCATTTGTTGTAGCAAAGACCAATTCCGAACTTTCAGTCTTTAAGATAGAGATCACGCTATGTTTATCATGAGGATGTGTCAAGATTCAATTTAATTATATGTATAGGGTAAAATACACTGCCAAATACTCTAAAGTCTCTTACAAATGGATTTTAAACTAGCTAAATCTGTCATCAGCGTGTCATTTCTTACCACTGTCTTCTACTTTACTCTCACCTGCTTTATCATACAGTTCAAAATACACACACTTTATAGATTTCTCTCAAGTAACTTCCTCTTCTGTCAATCAGTTATAGTAAGGACTCTTGCCTCCATGCGGTAGTTTTATTGTTCCTATAACAGGTAATGTGACCAAGAGTGGCATAATCAGGACTTCGGAATCCTAGGTCATTGCCTCTCCCAGCAGTCTTCCTGCTGACTAATCTTCTACAGTTGGGCTGATCCAAATGGGATCAGCAGATATTCCCCAGGAAAGAGGGAGCATTTGTCTTCCAGTCAATTAAGTTTGTTATTTAGAGGAAAGCCAGCAGCCAAATAACATCATTCCTAATATTGTTCATGAACTGCACTCTAAGTTGCACAAGAAATTTAAAATGTACTTTTAATTTTAAAATATAAATAGCATTTGGCTAAAATCTGATAAAAGCATAGAGTTGTTCATCTAGATTTCAGTCAAAGAGATTCCAATCCCAAATGAACTCACTTTCTTTTTTCTCTCTGTATAAAGCAAGTGTACTTTGTATCTCCTTGACAAAGTATTATTCCAATTTAGAATTGATATTTAAGTTTTCCAACTCTATATAAACATTCTACTCTCAGAAATGCCCCATTTTTTCAATGTCTGAGAAAAAAGTTTTTTATTAACTTTAGACTTCTACAGTAACCAGCACCAATGTCTAAGGTTTTGATGTAGTTTCTTCTGCAAAACCAAATCAATTTTAAAGTGTCCGGGCTTTCCACGTTTGAATTTGCTGTACAGGTCTAAAGAGGAATGGAGCATGAGCTAAGGTCACTGTTAATGACTCAGGTCACGGTTAATGCTCGATGCTCTCCATTGGTTTGTAACCCAGACACAGCTGTTCTAAGGACACTGCCTTCTATGGGGGCCTTCTGATATCCCGTATCTACAGAAAACTAGAAATACTTAAAATATTGTCTATTACTTCAAGTCACTGCCACATCATCAATAGGAACACATTGTACACTTGAGACTTGTAGGTTCTCATTTCTGTTATGAACTTTAGAAACACTGAAGAGATTTAAACTCAACAGCACTCCAATGTAGATTCAGTTTTAATAATAAAAAATCTATTTATAGGTGTCTGCCTTATGTTACATATTTTATAAAAGTTATCTTGCTCATCCTTATGTCAAGACCGCTCCACTTATACCTGAAGAACAAAGTTAGGATTCTGTGAGGTCAGCTTGCCCAAAGGCCAACAGCAGAGTCAGGTGGCACCGGGCCTGGTCTACGTCACACTGCCTTCACTCTGTCAGGGTGAGAGTATCATCTCCTTTATGTACCTCTATACCCACATCAGGAAAATCGGAACGTCAAGAGTCCATGCTCTCTGAGGTCTTCCAGCCCCAGTGCTGGTTTATTCATCGCATGGTAGGTTAGCCCATTCCAGACGGTTGGATGGCATCCAGGTCTTCATGTAACAGGGTCAGGGACTCAAGTCTACTTGTTCATTGTGAGTAGTATGTGTTGTTATTGATCCAGGTGAACCAAAAACTGATAAAATGCCTGACAGATGGCATCAAACTTCACAAACAACTGACAAGTTTTGCAAGTTGAACAGGTTCTCTTTTGAATTGTTTCAGGGAGGAGGAGTTGCAAAAGAATGCTAGACTTGTGAGAAAAGGATCTTTCTCAAAAGCTTATATTTAGAGATCTCTCTTTTTAGGACATTCATTTGCTAGCTACCATATAGTTAAGCAAATTTCACACCAACCATAAAGTGAGTGATAGGCATTTCTGCATGTTTCTGAATGTTGATGTTTGTGAAATCACTCTCCATAACTCCTCCATTTCTTTATATTATAGCTGTTTTCTGTGAAATTCACCACATTTGTATTAGTTGATGTGGTATATAACTATGAACAACTGTAAGACAAAACAAAGTTTTCTAACACAACTCCACACTGTTTTCCACTCTTGGTAGTGAGTGGCAGAGAAGGGACAGGTCCGTCAATTGTTTGAGGAGGGGGAATTTTCTTGCCTTCAAAATGAGGGCAACACTTTTTTTATGCTATTGCTTTACTCCCAAATTCAGAGAATTTACCAGTTAAAACTATTGCCTGATGAACTGATTAACTTGTATGTTATCCAAATAATTAAATCCTCTGGAATGGAGCAATAGTTCTTTCTAAAGTCCTATATCACTAATTGATAGCTTTAAGCTAAAAATCTTCACTGCAATCTAATTTTAAACAACCTAACTGAAGCTTAAATTAACTAGCAGAATACAATATTTATCTCTGTTACTAGGTTCAATGTATTTCTCACACATATTCAGAATTCACATAGCATAACTTTGTAAACATAATATTAGCTCATTCATAGGAGTGCCTTATCTGCTTACCAACCACAGGGTTTAGAGTTCCAGGAAGAAATAGGCAAAATCTCTCTCTTCTCCTCTTCTCTCCCTGCCCCTCCCCTTCCTCCCTCACATCCCCTTCTCTCCCCCTTCCCCTCCCCCTCTCCATAGCCCCCATCCCAGGGTCTCAAATCCAGGTCCACAGCTTCCATAGCCTAAAATGTGTTTTTTAATACTTCTAAGTCTATAGCACTCACCATAATTATAAAAACAGTAATACTAAAGATGACCTTCTAAAAAGAGAAATGCTGTAAACATGAAGTGGAATATGAGACTATTTTACCAGTCTACAATATATTTGTCAAATATATTCTTGAAGTTCAAAGCCAAAGACAAATAATGTATTTTAAGACTCATAACTGATTTTTATGTTGAATTGTATACTTAATACTTACTATTTGCTGCAATGTAAAGAGTATTTCTATGTCATGCATAAACATGAAAAATACTTGGAAACATACTGTTCAATTTTCTTCTTGGAATAGGAGCATATTGTTTACTGTGTGTGCATTTCTGTGAATTACTTGAATTACACCAAAATAAAACCCAGTCTTCCCCCTTTCAGGTAAGACTATAACTAGCCAAGAATATGGTATTTGACTTCAAAGTCAAAGAAAGAGAAACTTAGCAGTTTCTATTCTTAGAACTTATAAAAAAAAAGATATTTCAAATTAATCTAGTAAACTTTTCTTTTAATTTATAAAAGTTCAAAAGAAATTCACTGTAAATCTCATTGCTCAATAATAACTAACATTTGACTTATGTTCTAGTATTTTTCTATACACATACTTTTATTAACCTAATTGGTTTCATGCTGAAATATTACTTTATAATCTACTTGCTATAAAGGGTACTACAGTATTTTTATAGCTAATTCTTTCTACATATTGTTTTTTATTTCTTTGGCAAATACCTACTAATTTAATTGAGAAATCAAAGGGAAGGCACATAATCAATGCTATTTTAAAAAATTACAATATCATCTCTGAAATAAACATACTATTTATTCTACCCTAGTAGTAAATTTTTTCCCTATCCCAGCCAGAATTAGGTAGCATTTTCCCTTTAATGTTTCCAATTTAAGAAGAGAAAAATTGTTTCTCCTTCCTTTATCTTGCATTTATGTGACAAAAGGGTCATTTAATTGATCATCTACGAATATGCTTATTAAATGTTTTTCCCACATTGTACATTTGCTTTGCCCATTTTTCACTGTAATGCTGTGCTCACTGATTTTCCAGATAGAGATGGAACATTTACCTTTTTTCTCCCACAGAAACTGAAAAAACTTGCCCTAATTTTGTCCGGGCATTTGTGAAATAAAAAATACCAAGTATCCATATAATTAAGTCTATCCATCTTTTTCTTTATAATCACTATCTTTGATGTTTTGCTTAGAAAATGTTTCTCCATTCCATTTATTTCTTTCCACTTGACTTCTAATTCTTTCAGCATTCCTTTGTATTTTATTTTTTTTAAAGGAAAGGCACAGGCAGGAATGAAGGCAAGTAGGAAATCAGGCAGGAAGAGAGATGAGGAAGAATGCTTTGCTATCTTATTCACTTGCTCATCACTGGTTGGTTCCCCAGCCCAGGGTCCTGAACCAGGGACCTGAGGATGTATGTGGACTGCACCTGGTTTAAACTGCCAGCCCACCAGGATGCACCAGCATTTCTTGTTACAGTTAACTGTACAGTCTACCTAAGACTATGTGTTCACAAATTTATTGATATAAGGACATATATTTTCTTACCCCAAAACTAAGGATTTGTCACACATCACTGAATTTTCATACCTCTATGCTGAAATCCCAGTTTATCACATTAAAATTTTGTACATGACTAGAATCTACTATTTGACATACAGTTTACCTATTTTAGTGCCAGTATCCCACTTTAAATTAATACAACTTTATATTATACTTAACCACTGGATTGTACATGTGCTTTCCTCACTGCTCATTTCAAGTCAACGTGTTTGCATTTTTTCTAGATGAACTTTGAAAGTACCTGTTCAATCTGAGTATGATTATTTTTATTGGAAATGGATTGACTCTTGGGTTCATTTTAAATGCATTACTATCACTATAGCACTTGGTTTTGCTCACTTAGGACTTTGTTAATTTGGCCATCATTTAAATGATATAATTTGATCCCAAAAAACCATTTATAAATAAATAAATATCATATTCAGACTGAAAACTATCTCAAAGACCGAAATGAAACCCAGGGCACAGTAAACAGATTGTTGCTTTACCACAGGGCCCCTCTTTAGAAAAGAAAGCTGTTCTAGGGCCTGGGGATCAGCTTACACAAATAATAATTTCAACAATAATTCATTCCTGCCACACTATGATTCATGCTTTGTTTCTTACTCAGTCTTGCAGTGAACTTGGAAGCTCATGAAACAAACAGGTATATAATGGATTCTATACTTAGCTCAATCATCTCTTTCTCTTATTACCATAGAATTACCCCCACTTACCCCCACAGGTTTAAACTTCTTTGTCATAAGTAACCATAACTATCCTATCTCATCATTTTCCATACTGAGGAAAAAATGAGAATTCAAACAAATACATGAACATGCTAATTGAAATGCATATAACCATATTTTAGCTATGGGAGAAATCTGCGTAAACTATATGAAAGAACACGATTTGTTACTCAGGCATCAAGATGGGATTCAGGGCAGAACAGAATAAGACAAACATGGTACCTGCCCTCAGAGAACTTAGAGACTAGCTAGAAAGTACAATTTTTCATGTAATAAGTACTGTGTCAAGTGTTGGAAGAAAAGGGAGCTATGGCAGTACTCAGCAGGACGAGTTAACTTCATCCGGAGGACTGAGAAAGCCTCCCAGAGAAAATGTCAGTTAAGATGGAGTTGGGAAGCAGCACATAGGACTCCAGGGAAAAAGCAGGGGTCTACAGAGGCAACATTTGGGGAGAAAAGTGGGAAAAATCAGTATTTTACCTAGGTTACGGTGCGAGGGGGTTAGGGAGGAAAAGCTGGGGGAACTCATGACTGAACTGAAGGTCTTGAAAATAGTTAGTGCAGGCACAAGGTTTTATTTAAATTTTACATCAGTTCTAGGGGCAAGCCAGCAATGGAGTAGCAGAGAGAAAGCCCGTGTGTAGGAAACCAGTTAGGAGTCAAATGAAGGAGAAGGATGGAAGAGTGACTTGGGTTTAGGTAAAGTCAGAGAAGAAACAGAAGTCAGGAGACAAATTTAAAAGGAAAGCATACACGAGCCCCTTGCTTCACACAGGTGAGTAATATTTGGGCTTCATTCACTCCATACAGGAATGAAAGGAAGAAAAACTATTTTGGAAGAAGATTAAGATATCATCAAGCCTTTCTGAAGATTCTGCTCATGATGAGAGCTGATGAGGGTTTCAGTTTTGCTTTGTTTTTGCTTTATTAACCATATTGGCTTTGTACTCCATACTTCCAGAAACCTGAGTTACCGGGGGATTTCCATCACAGTTCCCTGGGGAGTCCCATTCAGTAAGACTCTGTATTTACCAAATGAGCACTCTAGGACATCCTTGTGTTCAGACAAATGAGGGTGTTGTAGAGTCATGAAAACACGCTATGAAATGTGTATTTACAAAGTTATATGGACACTATATTGTTCTAAATATATATATCTATTTTGTATGACTATTTATAGAAAACACAAGCCAATCTATACTGACAGACAAGCAGATCAGTGTCTGGGGCTAGGGTTCCTAAGAGATGGGAGTGAAGATTAATACAGGCAGAGGGAATATTAGTGGGTAATGAATTGTTCATTATCTTGACTGTGGTGATGGTTTTACAGGTATATACACATGTTAAAACTGATCAAATATGATATGTACAGTGTACATCATGTCAATTATAACTCATTTATGTGCATTTTATTGTATGCTAATTATATTTCATTAAAAAAATACATTAACAGCTTTCAAATACTCCTGCTCAGAGAAAGTCTTAGGCCAAATTTCATAGCATATTAATTCATTAGTAAGCAGGTACAAAGCCAGTCATTCAACCTGCTCTGTAAACGTGATGAAGTTTCAGACAGATTAATGGCTACACAGAATGTGGCACCTATACACAATACAATGGAATATTATTTAGCCTAAGAAAGGAAGGAACTCTAACACATGCTACAACATGGGTAAACCTTGAGGACTTTACCCCAGTGAAATAAGCCAGGCACAGTATGTATGCTTCCTCTTCTACGGAGTGCCTAGAATATACAAATTCCGAAAGCAGACAGACAGTCGAAGAGGTGGCTGCCAAGTGCTGGGGAATAAAGCATAAAGGGGAGCTGCGAGAAGCGTTTCAGTTTGGGAAGCTGAAACATTCGGAGCCGATGGCGATAATGCTAAGGCAAAAATGTGTGTGTACTGAATGCCACTGAGCTGCGCCCTCAGTGAAGGATGGGAGGGAAATTTTTGTGTGTATTTTACTTCAGTGTAAAAAAAAAACAAAGAAAATCAAAGAGATTCATATACCTGACAGTGTTCCCTCCAGAATATTCAAAATTATTTCAAACCAACACTTCACATTGATGTTAAGCTTGCATTTTTAACGAATTATAAAAGAAATGCATTTTCATTGTAAGAAATGTCTAAAATACAGAAAAACATAGTGAAAGGATAACTTTTAGGAGAATATAAAATCATGACTCTCACACAAATATAAACACCTGTTGAAGATGCTCAATCATTATGGGAGAACCAGCATGCTACAACTGGCTCAAAGGTGAAAACAAATCAGCGTCCCACTGATCGATATCTAAAAAGCGATATTATTTTCCAGAGGAATAAAGGGATTTCACCTTATGCGCAGTGATCACTTGGAATTCTACATGCCTTGTAGAACTTTCATAGCAGTTAACAATGAAAGTTACAGGGCTCTACAGCAGTCGGTGAACCTGAATACAGAGAGCACATCCAGTAATAATATCCTTTCCCTTTTTTCTATTTCAAAATCTCACAAGTTTGAAAAAAATCAATCATTGTAACTCAACCAGAAATACTCCGGCTTTGATTCTTCTGGGTCAAACTAACCCGGAGGATGGCGCCTGTATTAAACACGTTCAACTAGCGCAACATTCCCGGGCAGCCCCTCCACAGGTGGACCTCGGCGCACACCTGCTGGTGGAGCCGCGCCGCCCCCTCGGCTGAGAGCTGCACGGCCGCGGCGCAAAACTTCCAGGGGCCGCGGGATCCCAACTGGGAGTGGAAGGGGAGTGGCTACATTCTCTGGGCACGGGCAGAGACCGGACAGCAAGTTTGCCAACAGATCCGCTGCGAAGCCAAAACCCGGGAAGGAGCCGGGCGAGGCCCTCGGGCGGCACCGTCTCCGCCTGTCCTACCGGCCCGCCACCCCCGTGGCCAGCGGCCAGAGGAGCCCGCGGAGCCCGGGGCGGGGCGACCTTTGCTCCGCCTGGGAGCAGCCCCGGCAGGGTGGGTGTCTGCGCCCCAGCTCAGCCCCTGCCTCTTGCTCGCCCCGCCCCTTCCAACCCCGACGGGCTGGCCCGGTTGGCCGCCCGGGGAGCCCGCACCTCGGCCGGCGGTTTCGGTCAGACCCGCCCGCCAGCTGGTTTCGATCAGGGCCGGCGGCCCGCGGGGCGGAAGGGCGGAGCGGCCGCGACGCCGGGAGGGAATCGGGCGAGTGGCGCAGAGGGGACCGTCTAGCGCCGGAGACGAGCAGCCGGGGAGCGCGAGGTGCGACCCGCGGACGAGGGGGCCGGAGCGGGACTCCCAGCGCCGCCGAGGGCCTGAGGCCGCGCGGCGGGCATGCGGACGCCGGTGGTGATGACGCTGGGCATGGTGCTGGCGCCCTGCGGGCTGCTGCTCAACCTGACGGGCACGCTGACGCCCGGCTGGCGGCTGCTGAAGGGCTTCCTCAACCAGCCGGTGGACGTGGTGCTGTACCAGGGCCTGTGGGACATCTGTCGCGAGCAGAGCAGCCGCGAGCGCCAGTGCGGCCAGCCGGACGAGTATCAGTACTTCGAGGCCAGGCCTGTGCAGGTGGCACGGGGACTCATGGCCACGTCGCTAGGCATCACGGCCCTGGGGCTGCTGCTAGCATCGCTCGGCGTGCGCTGCTGGGCGGACGAGCCCCGCTTCGCGCTGGCCGGCATCTCGGGCGTCGTGCTCTTCGTGGCCGGCCTCTCCAGCCTCGTCCCGGTTTCCTGGTACAGCCACGTCGTGGCAGACCGCGACGCCCTGCCCGCCGCGCCCAGCCCGGTCACGGTGCAGGTCAGCTACAGCGCGGTGCTCAGCTACCTGGGCAGCTGCCTGCTGCTGCTGGGCGGCTTCTCGCTGGCGCTCAGCCTGGCGCCCTGGTGCGAGGCGCGCTGCACCCGCAGCGGCAGCCGCAAGGCGCCCGCCCGCATCCCGCGCCGCAGCAGCATCAGCACGGTGCACGTCGACTGGCCCGAGCCCGCGCTCACGCCCGCCATCAAGTACTACAGCAACTGGCAGCACCAGCCGCGGCCCGCCGAGCCCAGCAAGCCCAAAGCGGGCTTCCCCCTGCCCCGGCCGCCGCCCAAGGCCTACACCAACCCGGTGGACGTGCTCCAGGGGGAGAAGGGGGCCAACTCCCAAGGCACGTCCTCGCGCAGCACCCAGCCCTGCCTCAGCGTGCTCCCCTGCGACTCGGACCTGTAGTTGGCACCCCCAGCCGATTCGCGCCGTGCTCAGCCTGGAGAAAGGACGCACCCACCTCGGTCCAGCCTGGAACCTGTTACCTTGCTGCTGCAAACACCTGGCTCAGATTCAGAGCCCCAGCCGTGTTCCTGTAAACTGGCTGGGAGGGTGAGTTTCCTTTCCTATGACCAAACTCGACTCGTTGGCGACAAGGTTAGGCTGGGACTTTTCATCTTATAGGGGCCTCTTAGGAAGGAATCTGGGTTTTTTCATGGAGTGACCAACTTTTTTTTTCCATACTCTCAGTTAAAGGAGATAGAGGGGTATTTGCATCATGCTACCAAAGACAATAACAAGAAAGGCAAAATCAGCTAAGAGGCTCAAAAACTAACAACTTGAAACAACTGTACTCTGAAATGCCCATGAACTTCGCATCCATATACTTTTTTTTCTGCTGTATAATTCATTTTCATGCAAACTCCAAGAGACCAATGTTTTTCTAGCTATGTTTGCAAGAAAGTTCTTAAACATAGAACCAGGCAAATGCCAGTAGTTTTTGTGGCTTTAGTGAAATAAAATAACCCGATTAATTCATACTTACATTTATTCATGTATAAATAAGATTTATCTTTTTCACCACTTGTTTTTGGGGTTGAAAGCTAAGGCCACTTGGGATTTTCTCTTCTAGAAGCCAGAAGGAAAATGAAGGGGCTAACGCTTATATTCTATCCCTTGGCTACCTCACCCTGGATAGAGGGCTATAGATTTAAATATTTGGTACTAAATGGAACCTGTTAATCGCATTAAGTTAAATTTCATTGTATATATCTCTTATTTATAAATAAAATTAGAAGTTTCGTTATACCTACTGAAACTTTTTATTGTCTCCAGTACAACCTTTGGAATTGAAGCATTCATTCCTAAGTTTCCTGGATTCTGGGTAGAGTTTCTGAAATCTAGCACTCAGATCTTTGTGCCTCTTAGCATAAGATTACTAAAAGCCAACAGGCTCCACTTAAATCCCTGATGGCTTTACTCTAGGGTTCATGTTTTCTGTGCAAAGCCACATCTATTGTTGAAAAAACTAGAAGCACCAGTTTCCACAAGAGGTGAAGACTAGAAATCTTTTTGTAACAGTGGTGCTTAAAATCATAGGTAGACAGCTACATGTTCATGAGCAGAGCTGGCTCGAATTTCAGGTTGTTGGTTTAAAGGTGCCTTTAACTGAACAGGATCTTTAAAACCAACCTCTGGTAGCCAGTTACCAGGCAGGAGCTCAGTTCAGAGAGCACTCAGCTCTAACAGTGAGGTATAGAACTAGCTGGACAGCACATACTGGTGTAAGCAGCAGAAGAAATAGTATAGATTCACTTCCCTTGCTATTCTGTACTGGAATCACCTGTTTGTCATTTTGCAACCCAGCTTTCATGGGCAGGTGTATCACTTGGGGATCTTTTTTTTCAAATGCAAATTCTGATTCAGTAGGTCTGCAGTGAAGCCTGATACTGATTTCCTAACTAGCTCCCCAGAGATTCCCCAGGTGATGGTTCATGTGCCTGCTTGGAGTTGCATGACTTTTGTTGGAACTGTGTCTCACTCAAATTTCATTCCCAACCGGCAGCACATAATCAGACATTGGAGAGCTTGCTGCCTAGATGAGTTAGGGAACTTGCTCTAGGGAACAAAGCCAGAAAGGAGCAAAGGAAACATGGCTTTTCTCAGCTACCACCTGGAAAAGCAGGGATGAGGGGTCTGAACTCAGCAGTTAGCAGACAACATAAAGATACGGAGTTTCTGGCAAGTACTGAATCTTATCTATCATAATTCCAAATATTTCTAAGGAAGGCTTGTTAAAAACGAAAATGCTGTTTTATATGTTTTCCTTTTCTTTTCCTAATTTTTCTCAACAGGCTTATATTTAAAACACTTCCTCTCAGATGATTAGTTTTACTGCTGAGTTAGAAATCCATGTTTTCCCTATCAACAGAAGTACAACTAAAACTCCGAAAAAATAAACTTGTTTTTGCTATTAAAATATTCCAGAAGGCCTGGAAAGAGACTCCTGCATCAGGCAGGGATCTGTTCTAGCTTGAGGATTCTTCTCTGTAACATCAGTATAGACAGACAATGGGCTGGAGACGCAGAAGTTAGTTGTGGGTGAGAACAAACCCGCCAGCCAGGCAGCCACACCACAGTGAGTACACAAATGTGGCTAAGCCTTTCCTCAAGCCCTCCATACCTATGATCCACCATCAAAACTTATTTGTAATAATCCTAATCAACAGAAATTCTGTGTCCCCACCCAGTGGGTGAAGTCTTCTCAGATAACTCAAGTTATCCTGGAGGACCGGGAATCTGTGAAAGTAGAGGGAACACGACCTAACAGCCCTGCTCCACCAGGGCATCAGTCTGGCTCCCATCTGAAAGCATGGCCTCTTGAAGCAGGGCTGAGTGTTTAGCACCCAAGCTGTCTGCACTTTGGTCCCTGGGAAAGACTGTAGGAGGTGCCATCAAGGTCCTCTTTGCGAAGATATTCCTGCCATGAGATGGGGACACCTGTTGATAATGTGACTACATATCATTAATTCCTAAAGCTGAGAAGGTTTACTTCACTTCCCCTTCCAGCTTGTTTTGGCAGAATAGAACCACCTAAAAGTGGTTTGAAAGGGAATTAGCAAGTCATTAATGAGCCAGTACTCCAGAAGGCAGGTGTTGATGGCAGAACCTTTTCCCCAGAGACCCTGAAGAGCCATCAGCCAACAATTTAATACAAACCACAGGTGCCCCAGGTTCTGCAGCCCAAACCTGTAAAAGGCTTGAACCTCCCTCCCATCAGAGCCAGCCAATCACCACATGCCTTTACTTCTACCAGCTCCTCCCAAAACCCTTTTAAAAGTGCACGCTGAACGCGGGTTGGAGACAGGTTTGAGAAGTTTTACTTCCTATCTCTTGCTGATAGACCTCAAAAGAAAACTTTTTTTCCAAACTTGGTGCCCTATATTGGCTTTATGCAGACCTTTGCCCTGTAACACCATCATTTTATCAGTACATTTGTGGACACTTTGGAAAACATAAGCATATTTGGGACACTGCCTTTGTGGTGCTCACACTTAAGCAGAAAAGATACACGGAAGGAAATAAAGGATAAACCAAGGTCAAGAGTTGAACAAAAAGGTGATATTCTAAGGAAGGTGGGGTAGCACATGCAGGAAGAAGTGAAGAAGGGAGTGGGTGCAGCAAGTCCCACATGGGCTAGCCTGGTCATCTGAGTGCCAGCAGGTGGTGGGGGTGGCAGGAGCAGAAAGAAGCTGGCGGCACAGGAGAGTGAACTTGCAGAAATCTGACCACCTACCCTTTATCAGACTACTGGCTTCTTTAGGAAGGACTACAGTGTGGCACATTCAATCTTTTATAGAATGTTTCCAGAATCAAATGTAAACAATTCGACATGACTAGCTGGTAAAGAACATTCTATTCTGCCAATGTATAGACAAACGCAAGATGCAGTAGGCAGAGAAAGAAAGCAAAAACTTCGAGCCTCATCACATCCCCAGAGAGCTGGAAAAGTTAACAATCAATAGCCGTCCAGCCCCCACCCTGACAACCACCCACATTCTCACTGAGCTTTCTAAAATGAAAGTCTGTCATCTCTTTAAAATCCTCAGGATTTTCCTTATGTATTATCTAATCTTAGATTACTTAGTCTAAATTCCATTCATGATTTGGCCAAGACCTGTTTTCACCATTATTACTTTTTCCCACACATGCACCATAAACTATTTCCCCCGCAAGAGCTTAGCAATGTCATATTTGAACATATCACTCACTTGTCATGTACAAAGAACATCATTTATGACCCCAGGCTACTGAACGGAAACCCAGGGGGGTGGAGACAACTCTATTCCCAAGTCTCTACAAATGAGGTCTTCGACCTTGTGTGGGAAGGGAGGAAAGGAAGGGACTCGATCACACTTCAAATTAAAACTTATACATTCCCACCTAATCTTTGCAACCACCTCCACCCATATTCCTCTCTGCCCACTGCACACAATAAAATGACCTCCTCTAGGAAGCCCCCAGTAAGCAAGACTAAACACAAAAAAATAAGTTTTCATTTGTTCAAATCTAGGAAAATATAGACAAAGCTGTAAGAGTGGGGAGACATGCTCACTGTGGGGCTTAATTCTCCACTGGAGCAAGTGGAAATAATTACTCAAGCCTGACGTAGGCATAAATCTATCAAGCACTTGTGCAAGTGGTCTGCTCAAATTATACACAGACTCCAACAGAGAGGAGAGCGAACAGTCCTACTTGTAAAGCAGACTACTTAGAGAGCCAACGAGGCTAGTAGGTACAGTCACAGGTACCACACACTTAATCATAGGACAAATGCCCTCACACATTCATGTCAGTGCTCCCAAAGAGCTGCCCTCACCACAGCATTGAGTCAAACTGAGCAAGTCACTGTAATTTTTCTAGAAACTTAGGTGATATTGTTTCCTAAAGGGTAAGTCCTGCCTTTGCTGGACTTGTTTCCTCATGTGTAAAACTGGGAAGACTGAATTTGATGATATCAGAGGGTCCCTCTAAACACAATATTCTGAGGGTGAAGGTTAAGAATTAGAGGGGAGACAATTAGAGGGGAGACTATACCAAATGATCTCACTCATAGGTGGAACGTGAAGAGAGAAAGCAAACGAACAGACTAAATAAAACCAATCCTTGGACATCAGCAATAGAACTGAGGGTTACCAGTAGAGAACAAGGTGTGGGGTGGGAGTCAAGGGTTGGCAGGGTCCAGTGGAAAATGGTGCAGAACTCTGGCTAATTTGGTGGTGGGTAGGGTGTATGGACATGTATTTGAGGAATTGGGTAACCTGCACATATGGGTTTCTATCACTGTGGAAAGCAAAGTCACTTTAAAAAAAGTTTTAAATTACACAAGGGGTTGGTTCCAAGATGGCAGACTAGTAAGATCTCGATCATATTTTCACAGATAAAAAAACACCCATTTAGAATTCCGGCTTTTGAAAAATAACAGGGACCATCAGGACCATCATTCCCACAAAAAAGAAGTAACAAAAACCAATAGAAAGGGTAGAAGTCGAGATAAGTCTCAGTGCCAACTCCATCCAGTCCCAAGACCCGGGGGTCCATCGAAGGGACAGTGCCACAGACCCTCTTCCCAGGCCTGAAGGGCTCGCCCCCAGGGAGGACCCCCCCACCCCGGGAACTGGGCCAGAGCGCCCACAACCTCGTGGAAAACAGGCTTTTCTAGGAACAGCGGGACTCGGGGAAGCAGCGAGCACAGGAGCAGCGCACACCTGGATGCAGGCCTGTTGTCTTCAGGCGGAGCACAGCGTGGAAGAGCGTCCCCGTGAAAGGAGCCGCTGCCCGGTGTCCTGTCCCGAGCGGCCGCCGCGTGCGGGCAGCCAGGCCGCCCCGGCAGGAAGCCCGCCCTCTGGCCTGCGGCCTCCGGGCCTGGACAGTGAGTCTTGCGGCGCGGACCCTGGTTCTCGGGCTGTGGGGTCGGTGGTGCACCCGCAGCTCTGGCGCACACAGCGGGCCGCGCCTGCAGAGGGGTCAGCAGCTCCCGCCGGAGGGCGCGGAGGACAGAAGGTCCAGCAAAGTGGCAGCTCCACACCCCCCGGGGCTACTGCGGCGCAGCTTTGCGTGATCCCCTGCTTCTCCTGACCTAAAGCTGCTGGACCTGCAGTCCCCTGGGCCCTGGGGGTTGTCGTATATGGCTCCTTGCTGACCAGCTGGG